>VZTU01023795.1:10463-27828 GCA_013400835.1 Zapornia atra
AAAATGTAGGAAAGCACTTTCTCAAAAGTCTTGAGTAACTCCTTCATAGGACTACACAAATCCTCAGTTAAAGCAAATGTATTCTCTGGCACACATGCTTAACAAAATTGTTTTAACCCCACAGGTTTTACCTTGTGCCTAAAAAAACTTAACAACCAGATTGTTAAAAATATTTAAGGTCAAAATTCCTTTTGAAGAAAAAAAAATCCCTCATGAGAAAGACTAAAGAAAAATTTGCAGCATATTTCTCTCAGCAGAAAATCAGTTGCTAGTTACATTGTCTTGATCATGTACAGACAAATGTATCATTTCTCCTTCAATTTCACTCCACTGTTTCTGTTCATGTTAGCTTTTTTAAGCTATTTTATAAGATGGTTGATCACATAAATAAAAAAGATCTTGAAAAAGCAGTTCACAAATAAGAAAGTCTGAACCCATGTTTTGGGGTTTTTTGAAGTAATTTGTAGCCTGGATACAAAATGAATCCAAGGAAGTTGCCAGAGTCAGGAAGAGTAAGGGGAGGGGAGAGCACAGAAGGAAGGAGAGAGGGAATAAAGAGGAAAAACATCCTCTTAAACTTCTCTAATTGTATTGTTGCTTTTTTCATGAGAAATATTAAGTTCATAAAATGGTTTGTGTGTGTCAGTTCTGATAGCTGGCTGACTTTAAGAGCAGAGTAAAAAAAAGATGGTAATTAAAAAGCATGGTGTTGATGAATCTAATTAAAGCACTGAAGTTGTTCCTTAGAAGACTGCCTAGTACACATAGGTATGCCTTGTCAAATTATATTCTTGCATGATACTGAGAAAGAATTAAAAAAACTTCTTGTAAGATACTGAGAATAATCCTGCTGGTCACTTATTTTTCAATTATGACAGCATGAAAGCATAAATTACTGGATTATGTTTGTGGAATAAGAAGTAAAATGTGAAAAATGCCACTGCAGTTTCAAAATACTATGTTCAATTGCATGATTGTCATTAGAGGATTGTAAGAGAAGAAAAATGTAAGGATTGTAGTAGTGAAGGAACATGGTCTGCAAGGAATTGAGATAAATTTAACATGTCAAACTAAATGGGGATTAACTGGCTGCATTGGAAGCTTTTTCTGCAGCACTGTCATAGTACATCATTTTAACCAGGCTATTGAAGAAGACAGCCTGCAAAAAAACAGTGAGGATGTGGGAACTTACATGCTGCTGGAGCTGGCTAAGCTACGGGATGAGTTCGAGATTGTAGGAGATGTCCGTGGCAAGGGACTTATGATTGGAGTAGAAATGGTGACAGATAAGGTGAGTGATATACTTTATTCTTGTTGATCTACAGTGCATTGAAAGCTTTATCACATTTTATTGAGTTGAAATGACAGATTTTCTATAAAAAACAGCTAGTGAAGTGAAAAAACATTGCTCTGGCTAAAAATGAGCCAGAACATTCCAGTATTTCAAGTATTTCACAAGCTTTGAGTTAACAGTTAACTTGTGTACCTTTGTTGCATAAACTCAGCTTGGAAAGAAATACATGTTTTGCAGTTAATGTTTTCAGCCAGAGAAAGGGGTGGGGTTTATTAGAGAGACTGCAGTATACATCTTTTTCATGGAACTGATTTAGAATATCCAACTTTAATGTTCACTTTCCTTAGGATAGTCGCCAGCCTCTTCCAGCTGAAGAAATCAATCAGATCTGGGAGGACTGTAAAGACATGGGGGTTCTGATTGGCAGAGGAGGACTCTACAGTCAGGTACCAAACCTCTGGTTATACATAGAGCTTATTTTCCCTCCTGGTGACCTACATCCCATTCCCTAAACAGGAATCCTCCCCTCAATTAATTTTGGTTTAGTAAAATAAACTAAAAGACATATACTCTTAAGAACTATCTCTGTTTAATTTTGCTTATTTTCTAAGTCAAGCAATGCCTATTTGGTTCTTTTCAAGTGTGCTGAACTAGTTTTAAGCATGGAGTTTCCCTTTAGAGGGACAGCTTCCCCTGGAAAAGCAACGTACCTTAGTCTCTGTAAATGAGAAGAAATCAGCAATGTTCAGGCCTGCTGAGCCTTTTATGGCTGTTCAGGTTAGCAGCTGACAGAACAGGTCTGGTCTTGCTCATTCTTTCAGAGCTGGTAATGTGCTACCAGTGTGGTAATAAATTTTTTAAAAGTGAGTTCAGCAGCACAGCTCAGAAATGAGGATGGCATGTGAATGGGGATCAGCCCACACCAGCTGAAGCTACACCACACTGTACCCCAGGCACCGAGTGACCAGGTGTTCACAGTGTGTGAGTCAACAGCAGAGAACTGCCTCAGGGCTGGTCAGGGCAGTGAAGCCCTCTGACACAGAAGAAACAGCTTCTGCAGGAGATGAAGGGTGGCTGAAACAAATAGGATGCTGCATCTGTTACCTCACCAGTTCTCCCACAAGTCACAGACTAACAGCTCAGAGCGCAGCAGAATCTGGTGCTGGCCACAAGGGTGCTGTTTATCTGTGAGTTTATCTGTTCAGCGGCTGGGTGCTGCGGGTGGGAAAGACCATGATTCCCCTCTTGCTGCATAGCGTCCTGGGAGGTGAAGACATACAAAATGAAAGAGCTTTAAGGAAGGTAAATACTTTTGATAACATTGTAATTTAGATCAAACATCCGGGTTGAACATCCCACCTTCCTGACAGGTTAAACTGTACATACATCCCTTCCTGATCAACATGCATTCAGTTTATAGTACCCTACCTGAAAGTTAGCATTTGTCGATTCCTTGATATTAGAAGCCTTTAAAAAAAACTGAAAAAGCAAACCAGCTGAGATAGTGCTGAGGCTGCCACTCTCAATACATACTACTTTTCCCTCTGGCAAAGCTAGTAGAACTGAAAATACACCTGCGTTGCTGTTCTCAGTACAAACTTCCAAGGTTTTATACTTGCTTTATCTGCAACAACAGAGCTGTGAACATCACCTCCCCTAGTCAAGTCTTTCTTGGAGGCAGCTGCTTTGTCACAAGAGTGGAAAGTTGCATGCAGTGAAGCCCCATATTGCTCCTCTTCAGCGTGCATTTATCAGAAGCCTCAGTCCCTGCTCTGCTGTTCTCCTATGTATTATTTTCCATGCTTTGATTAGATTTTTTGGGGCAGAAGGTGATATCTGATCTAGATGGGCTGCTTGCAACTGTATTCTTCCCATATCATTTTAAGGAGGATTTTTTTTTTTTTCTTTCTCCTCAGACATTTAGAATTAAACCTCCCATGTGCATTACTAAAAAGGATGTCGACTTTGCTGTGGAAGTATTTCATTCTGCTCTACAGAAACACATGGGAAGAGCAGCTGCAAAATAGACTTGTTTCACAAACCCCCTGATACTTACCACCCAGACTCTGCACTAATCTGCACTGGAGAAGAAAATAGTGTGAAGATCAAACACTTGTTCGGTATCACAGGAGCAGTCTAACAGATCCAGTGTTTAAAGAATACTCTCTAATCTGTCCTGTAAAGATACAGTTATTTTCTGCAGTGATGTTGTGTGTAAGCTTCACATCTCTTCGAGCATTAGCATAGAAACCCCTGGTTTGATTAACCAGGTGTCAGATGAAGAGGCAGACAAGTGCTCATTTCTCATCTATGAAAGTCGTAACAAAATTGGTAGTTTTTAGAAAACAGCAATTAATAAAGTTGTTTTGGGGAAGTACATGCTGTTTGGACTTTGCACCCTGGGGGTGGATCCATCACTGCTCTGGCCACCTTTCTTTGTCCTGGGAACACGTTTCCAGAGATACGCGGAGGCTCCCGGAGCGCAGCGGTTCTGGTGCAGGGCTGGCTCAGGCCAGAGCAGGGCAGCCCCCGACTGCCTCCCCACCACTACCAAAACCTTGCCATTTATACCCAACACATAGAAGAATCTCTAAACCACACAAATGATAAAGTACTTATTTTTATTCAAAGAAGGATAACAAGTTAAGTCAACAAGTAATATTGCAGGGTTCAGTCTGTGAGATTGCATTTACACAGGCATAGTCAGTCTCTGGCTAAGAACCACCCAGCGCAGAACCCTTGGCACATTTTACACTACCTGAAGGTCTCAGACTGTTTACCCTCACTACCAGGATATGCTTTAGTACAGTATGAAGAAACTGCTTGTACAAAAGTTTCCAGTTGCAAAAAGTCTTATCATGGGGCTCTAATCCAGCCATCATCCTGTCCGAAATACACTCTTCTTGCCTTCCTGCTGCTGTGGGATTGCACAGCACACACCTTAGTCACTGAACACAACTCACTCTGGCTGGTAAAATGAGGTGCTGGGTTTCCTTCTTAGACAATTACTTTTTTAATTTTTTAGCTCCTTCCTTCAGTTTCCAAAACAAAAGTGGCATTGTGGACAGTCAGGAAGAACAGTTTCATCATTTGAGTAATGCCTTGACCCAATAAAGGTACTGTGTTAGCGAGTTGGGGAGGGGGAGCATTCTACCATTTTGTGTGATGAGCCAAAACTTAAAGAGGGAGAGAATGTAAGATCAGTGCTTTGGGAAAATTTCACTCAAGGAGTTTCCCAAACAACATACCCCGGCCCTTGCTGAGCACTACCTTATCCATCTGCATTGATAATCCCCATGTATAATCCCCTTCCACTCCAAAATGAGGTGTTTCTTACCCACCTAAAAAACAAAAAAACCAACACAAAACAACAAATGCTACAACTGTGCATTTAAAGAGAAGTACAGTACCAATTCCTACGTTGTTTATCATTAGAAACCAGAATAAATTAATGTAATTTATTTCTCCCTTCCCTTACGGGAGCAAAGCCCTTCCACAAGACTTTTTTTTTCAATCCCTGGCGTGCAGGTAGATGTACAAAACCAGCAGGAATTGTCAAAAACAGTTGACCAGCTTTGTCATCTCCTTCCCTTGTGCCTGCTATTTAATGTAATTCAGTCATCTGAAAGGGCCCTTGGGGATGGCAGAAGAGAAGCCTTTGTTTTAGCCGTGTCTGGCCATGTTTCATTTATGAGAGGTGATCAAAGGGGCACAGGCCCTTCTATTGGCTACACTCACCCCAGGCCAAGACCTCTCAAGAGATTAGCAACACAAGTGTTAAAAATAACTTATTTACTCTGTGTGGGTACTTTATCCATGCAAGTTTCTACAGAAACGCAAGGTAAGTAGCTATGAATTAGTTTTGCCATGCCCAGTGTGAAAGCGGCTGAGATGGTAAGTCAAATCCAGTCACTGAAGAAAGGCTCACAGACCCAAAAGAAAGCCCAGGTTCCTTCACAAGGTGTAATCTTTCCTTTTGCTGCATCTTCCTCTTTATTCCCCCCAAGAGTAGGGCTTGCCTTCTCTGTTTAACTCCAGACACAGGCAACGTGCAGTTCTGGGAGAGTTGTCACGTACCATTCTCAAGACTAACAAAGTTCTATCTGTTTTTACGTTTCTCCTTTTTGTTTCTGGTGTTTACAGCTCCATTTACCACTGGTGCTTGCGTTGCTTTTGCATGTCCCGTGGCTTTTAGGTGTTCAAACAGCTTATTTCGGGATGGAAACGCACAGTTGCAGGTTACACAGTGGATAGGAACATCACTCTACAACAAGGAAAAAGAAAAATGCTTCGCATTCATACGGAGTATCTAATAAATACAACACACCACTGTTTTATGCAGTTTCTCTTAGAAACATGCAGCTTATTCACATTTCACTATCACAGATAGTCCATTATTGACTGACAAATACCTGTTTTTAAAAAAAAAAAAAAGAAAAATCAAACACAGCTTCTTGAAGTTTTGAAGAGTACTAAGCAGAACCAAGAACAAGACCAGAGGGCTTGCAAATCTAATTCAAGATGAAGAATACTTTTGATCTCTCCTGAGTAAACACAACTATACACATATTACTTTGGGCTCTGAGATTCTGTGAATTTCATGTGTCTTAGCTGTAGTTATTACTAGATTGTGTTCTTTCAGGGAAGCATCAATATTGGGAAAGATGCACATGGTACTGTCACCTGCCCTGTCTTCAGTTGTTTAATTTACTTGGTTTGAACTGCCTTGGATACAGAGTTTTAGTAATTCTTGTAACTGCACTTTAGTCCTAATCTTCTCTGTGACTAGACCCCATGTTCCAGTTTCTAGCTTCTAATAAAATCACTGGGACTGAAACACCTGTGTTACTAAAAAGCAAGCAAAAACCTGAAATGTTGGACCGGAGTTAATGAAACAACCAACCTTGTTTGTACCAATATGATCACCAGCTTTTAGACAGCATTAAGGAATTTGACATACCGTTGTTGGGTGCTCAGAAGACGCCTTAGCAGACTTTTTTGCATCCTTGGCTTTTTTCCCTTTAGGTTTTGTACTGCTGATAGACAAAGAGAAACCAAGATCAGTGCATGGGAACATTCAACATAGCATTCAGGAGCCTCTGATGATGCCCAGTCATCAATGTCTTTGCTGCTTCCCCCTTGTTCTTCCTTCACACCACATAGCACGAATGCTTCCAGCAAAAAAAAGATTGATTTATATGATCAACTGTTGGCCTCAACATTCAGCTAGATGACCTAGCAGTTGCTAAGTCATGTGGCAGGGGTTTGCTGTCAAACACCATTTTTAAAGTAGGTCCTAACACTCCTTGTTTGGCAGCACATATATTCAGCTCAGATTTAGTGGAGTAGCGCCCAGTTTACATTGCTGAATAATCCCAGACTTGCCTGACAGGATCAAACATGACACACCACGACACAGTGACTGCAATACTGCAAGCCAGCCCACCTTTTCACTTCACTTTTTGCTTCAATCACTTGGCTAACATCTTCTGCAGTGCTTGCATCCTCTGATGCAGCACATCTTTCACCACCGTCTACCAACTCCTCTGCTGAGCCACTGTCCTTATCCATGCAGGGCACCTCCTTTTCTTCAGCTGTTTCTTCACCAGCACTGTTATCAAGAGAGTCCTCGTAAGTCTGTCCAAACAGAAGAAATCCAACTTAACTACTTTGAGGTCATTAGCAATTTATATTATACCTCATTTACCTCCAACATAAGTGGGTGGGGAGAATACAAAGCCATGGACCCTCTTAATTTTACTGCATGTTTTCAGAGAGACTGTAACAGGTGAAACCTTAGTTCTGTTCTGAAAGACGAGGCCACCTGTGGTGAAGGGAAGAAACACCAGTAAAACAGGCTCTACACTACCAAAGAAAATGAAAGTAGCTTTTAATTATACACAGGGCTCGCTCGGTTCAGGCTACCATTGCACATCAGAAGACAGTGGCTTTGCTTGTAACTTTACAGAATGTTAATTATTTAGACTGAAGTTTTCTGTGCCAGTCACCTGTGTTAGGACACTTCAGCCAGAGTAACTGAGCTGACTGAACCCAGACAGGCACACTGTGTTTTCCCTCCCTAACAGCAGAAGCACTGGCAGCCTTTTCCACCTATCGTAAGACAGCATAGACTCAATCAACACATGCAGTCTGGCAAAAGAGAATTCCTGAGGACGCCCAAAGCCAAACACCTCAGCTCCCAAAAGCAGGCTACTCTACCTTCAGAGAAACTAACCAAAGCCCACAGAGATTCCCTGCACTCAGTAAAGCTTAGTGGAGGATGGAAGCTGTGTTTCCAGAAGAACTTCTCTGCACGAGGTTCAAGCTCAAGCTACATGACTGCAGCACCCCCCCTCTGGGCTGCAGAACCTGTGAGCAGACTGATGGGAGATGAGGTGCCTCTACACGACCTGAACGGTGAGAACGAGACCTTCTGATTTCGAACAGAGGAGGCAAGAACTGAACAGGAGCCCGATGGCCTCCACAGAAACAAGGTGAAGCCAATACCGACCTGGACTATGCAATACCAGCCAAAGCTAACAAAAAAAAATTCAACTGCTTGGTAAGTCTCAAGGAAGGTTCTTCATAAGAAATCATGATGCTGTGGGAGAAGGCAGAGAAGGTGAAGATGTAATGGGAGACTAGAGAGATAAGGCTGGAGGAAGACAAGACCATCTTGGGAAAGGCTAGAAGAGGCAGAACCTGGTATAGGTAGCTCAGTGGGACACAGCAAGGATTGATGCAGTAAGCAGACATGAGGTAAGGCCTGAAAAGGATCAAGCTTGAGCAAGGCAAAACAGTTTGCTCTCCTGCCACTCAAGCATGAACAGTTCCTGAATTTCACCCTTCTGCTGTCATCACAGATCTGTCGTATCTTGCACAGACTCAGACCCTGGACACCAGCAACTGACTGGCATAACTCGTGTTCACAATTCAAGTGAAAGGTGGAATGGATGTGTTAGTTCCAGCAACCAACAAGATGGCTGGATGCCAAAAGTGTGCTACTTTTTCTTTTTGGTCCCCTCGGTTAGAGGCTTACAAACCATACAATATGCCAACTCTAGCAACCAAAGCAGAAAACCACCAGAAAAATTAAGCTGCTAATGCACTAAGGCTACTGCTGGTCTTCCTGATCAATTCCTTGCAGATGGTCCCTCTCCATCTGCCTGTTTCATCTGCTTTCTTTAAACTGTGGACTGTAGCCTTTTTAGAGCAAGGGCCACATTTATTATGATCTACACAAACAGGAAAAAGTGAGGTCTTTGAGATGATCATCACAAAATACGATCACAGTAAGCATATTTGCAGTAGAAGAAGAATTAAAAAGATCTAGCAACAGTCTTCACATTCTGTAGAATTTCAAGTTCTCTCAAAAGAAACAAAAAAACTTAGGAGATAAAACTGTTGTAAAGGTCCCTGGATATCATTATATTGCTACATACCATCATTGTTTTCTGTTTCTTTCTCTGCTTCTTTGAGAGTCTGTAAAGATAAGAATTTAAAATTATCCCTTTGAAAGAGGAAAAAAACCCAATTTCTTAAAAGCTACCAAGTTAGGGTTTTTTTTAAATCATCTTAACATACTAAGGAGACAGTAGCTACAAACAGAAAATTACTCATGCCTGAAATGAGAACTGGAGTTTTCCTAAACTACTCCTTGCTCCTAGTAAAACTTCTATTCTGCTCAGACTGAACTTGAAGACACGAGTGAAACGGTATTATGCTCTGGCTGTTCAAAAAATGGAGCTGTACAACTTATTTCATCAACTCCATTTTAAAGCACACTCATTTTCTGTATGCCAGCATCCAACTGAACTAAAAGCACAAAAAATGTACCAAAGGAATACTGTTCCTGTCCAAGTTCACCTGTTTGAAAACTAACAATCACTGCTTTTCCTTAACATGTAACTTAAAGAAGCAGAGTTAAGTATGAGATTATTACCCTTCAACATTTGAAACCAATCATACTAACACATGCATTTTACTGGTACTCTGATGCTGAGAAATACTTCCAATATGCACAATACTGTGAGTTTCAACACAACTAGGAATCACCAGAATCACCAGAAACAAGGGGCAATGGCTGTAAACTGGAGCACAGGAAGTTCCGCACCAACATGCGGAAGAACTTTTTCACAGTGAGGGTGACAGAGCCCTGGGACAGGCTGCCCAGGGAGGTGGTGGAGTCTCCTTCTCTGGAGATATTCAAGACCCATCTGGACACCTGTCTGTGCAATATCAGCTAGGGGGCTGCTTTGGCAGGGGGGTTGGACCCAATGATCTCTCGAGGTCCCTTCCAACCCCTATGATTCTATGATTCCCTCTGTGTGCCTCCAAGACTTATTAAATCATTAGTCATGATAAAATTACAACAAATTTAAAGTACTTCTGCTTGGGCATGTCTTCTGCTTCTTCCTCCTCTTTGGTATGTGTTCCATTTGCATCATCCAGAGACACAGGAAATTTCCCTTCTTCTTCTTCCAGCTGCTGCCGTAGCAGCGCTACCATCTCTCGGTGCTTCTTTGACTTTTCATGGTTTTTCATGCTGTAAAGACCAGCAGATCGTTCGTTACTGCAGGTAACTCTGAGCAAACGTTGCTATATTTACAGATAAATTAACCACAGCCTCATTATCCGTCACTACCAAGTATGGAAAATTCTGCCCTGACAATGTCTCTGCTGGGAAGACGACACTGACCATTATGTGAAGGTAAGAAGTCTTTAAAACACAGGTTTTAAAAAGGTAACACCCCACCCCCCGCCCCCGAATCCCCAGCCACAAGCACTTACGCTTTCTCAGTTTTTAACAATTTGTCACAAGCAGGGCAGTACAGACCATCAACAAATTCAGCTTCTTCAGTCTCATCATTCAGTTTGTCTGAAGAGATCAGTGGGGATCAGAGAGACAAAGTCAGATGAGCGATTTTTGAGTTAAGCTGCTCTTAAAGCCCCAGCAAACAGCCGCAACACTGACACTCCATTTTAGCAGTACCGACATGCAGACAGATCAAGAGCAACTCACCAAATCACACACTGTCATAAATCAGCAGCTGAAGCTTGCTGCCTTCTCTTGTTTGAAAGGGAACAACAGGGAGGGCCAGGCTCCAGCCTGGCATGCCTCAGCTGGAGGCAGGGAGCTGCACTACTATCAGAACTGTGAGTCCAGGGCTTTAAGTGCAGTGAGCCAACACTCAGGCTGAAACAACTCACCGTAGATCACCCCCCACACCCCATACCTTTGTCGACTTTTGTTTCCTGTTCTTCTAATTCAACTTCGTCATCTGATCCATCTCTAAATTCCTTCTCATATTGTGCCTCCATCTCTTGCAATTCTCTCTCCAGATCTGACATAGTTATCCAGCTCTGCTCTTTATACTGCTCAGCAAGCCTTCAAGGAGAACAACATAGTGACTTCTACATTGTGTGGATGAGATTGGAATTACAGAAACAGTGTTATTTAAAAGGTAACTTATTTTATTCTGGTATTTTAGGAGAAAAGTGCTGACCACATTATGATAGGGTAAACAATTGTTTGTACAACCTGGAAATCCTGAGCAGTTAATTTACATTGTCTGTGAGCACATCTACACTGCAATTGAGGATGTATTGGTGGAGGTGGATCCTGCTGGAATTTCAGGCAGAAAATGCTCCGCAGCATGGTCGGCATCAAGCTGACAGCCAAAAGTCAACTCAGCACTCAAAGAAGCACAGCTGCTCTTACCTGCTGCAAGACTGAAACCCACAACCAGCACGTGAGCACGAAAACCACACACACACTGCTCCTTCACTCTGCACTGTGGCAATGTACCAGCCTGGTTTTCAGAACTCAAGTACGGCCCAAGCTATCACACAGTGCAGCTGAACCTCGCTCCAGCTGCCCACTCCTGGACTCCTAATTATCAAACCACTGGTCAGGAAATGTATTCCTCAGTTTCATTCGCATTTCAGGGGGAAAAGCACGTGTATGTACGTGAAGAATAAAATTCTGCATAATGTGTATGATGTAACTTTAATCAATAATAAATAATCTTCCAAGTGCAGCCTTATTAAGTATTTAATCTCCCTCCTCCCATTTTCAGGCAAGAAGCTCTTCTAGCTGGCAGAATATACTGTGCTTACACTTGGGAGATGCGCTTTTCCTTCTACTTAATTTTGAGAAAAATTATTAAAAACAACCCTATTAGTCCAATGACAGGGTCTTTTCTGAAAAGTTAATAGGAAAATCAAAACTAGGTTCATTTTTTTTCACACTTTCTTTTTAGCAGGTACAGTCTCAGGATAAATGAAGCTGATCTAAGTCCAAGTTGTGATAGTACTGCTCTCCCTGCAAGGAAATTTATGGGCAATATCCATCTCTTTTTCTTTGGAGTTTTTTTCTCATTCATGTAATATGTGCCATCGGGAAAATTATGTTGAATGCCTAACTTAGTGATTCTAACTCTAGCAGGCAGACGTAGCTTTAGTACCTGTAAAGGGAAAAAGGACATGGGGGTTCTGGTGGGCAGCAGGATGACCATGAGCCAGCAATGTGCCCTCCTGGCTAAGAAGGCCAATGGCATCCTGGGGTGTATTAGAAGGGGTGGGGTTAGTAGGTCAAGAGAGGTCCTTCTGCCCCTTGACTCCACCCTGGTGAGGCCACACCTGGAATAGTGTGTCCAGTTCTGGGCCCTCAGCTCAAGGAGGACACAGAACTCCTTGGAAGAGCCCAGCGCAGGGCCACCAAGATGAAGGGAGTGGAACACCTTCCTTATGAGGAGGGGCTGAGGGAGCTGGGCCTCTTCAGCCTGGAGGAGACTGAAGGGTGACCTTACTAATGTTTATAAATATGTAAAGGGTGAGAGTCAGGAGGATGGAGCCAGGATCTTCCCAGTGATGGCAGCGATAGGACAAGGGGCAACAGGTGCAAGCTGGAGCACAGAAGGTTCTTCCATGTGAGCATAAAGAAAGACATTTTCACTGTGAGGGTGACAGAGCACTTGAAGAGACTGCCCAGAGAGGTTGTGAAGTCTCCTTCTCTGGAGACATTCAGAACCCACCTGGACATGTTCCTGTGAGACCTAATCTAGGTGATCCTGCTCTGGCAGGGCTGGGGGGTGGGGGGTTGGACTAGATGGTCTTACAAGGTCCCTTCCAAGCCCTATCACTCTGTGATTCCTTTTCTTTAAAGGAACCATAACAACCATTAAACCTTTCTTCCACAAGTAATCAAAAGCACTGTGTGCTACCACCAGTTACCTGCAGCATGTAGGTAACCATCCCTTCCTTATCTTACATATCTACATGTCAGTGCAATTCAGAGACTCGAGTTTTAAAAAGCTCATACTTGAGACCAAAATTAATACATTAAGTTTTCAAAGACATTTAAAAGATTAAGTGGAGCTACTATTAGAACTTAACTCTACATGTATCCTCATATATACTTTTACCATGTTTAAGAAAAAACATTGTTCAACACCCACATACTTGGCTTGTTTGAGCTTCTGCTGCCTCCGAAATTCTTCTGCTTTCCTAGTTTTTTCTGCATTTTGTTCTTCCACAAGTTTTCTGTGAGCCTGTACTCTTTTATCCCTTTTACGAATGAAGGCTACTAGCTGGCGGACCAGCTCGTTTCTCTCTTTTCTTGCTTTATCTCTTGTTTTCTTGTTTTCTTTTTCCATGGCTCGTTTCTCCCAGCGGTTTGAGGCTTGCCGTGTGTCGTACTCTTCTTTCCAAGCAAAGTTCTTCTGAGTACAGAAGCTCTGCCAATACGCATAGAAAGGGTGGACTACCTGTAAGAAAAAAGTAACCAAATCAAACAAGTCACTCGTTTAGAGAGGGAGCAAAAACCATGCCAGATAATTCAGGACTTTCGTAGTAGCTTTGTGTCTTCTACACAGTCCACAGTTTCTCCTGAGCGTATTAATGCCTCGGAAAGACGGAGTCAAAACTCAGTAGCCTTGGTGACTATTAAGCAGGTATCCTTTATTGCAGTGCTGGGCACACAGGGGATCGCTCCTCCAAATGTGTGCCCCCATTAAAGCCAATTTCTCATACTTATACAGATTAACTATACATACTCATTAGAATTTCTAAGAAAAGGCAGGGTTATGCAAATTATTTCCAGGAAGTCATTTACATTAACTCCTCCCAGATAAGCATAGAGAAAACCGTAAAGAGCATGCGCTGAGAGAGAGGAAGACATCCAGCCTTCATCCCTGAAGACCACCAGAAGACCCCCTGAGTGTCACTGAGCATGCTCAGTTTTGTACCACTGAAGTTACTAATTTTCAAGGTATTTATCAATTTAAATTTCATAAATAAGTAGAATACACTTCAACTAAAGTTGACAGGGAAAAGTAGCAGAGAGCGAGCAACGTTTGAGTACACTGACACTGTGCTGTTACTCACTGGAGAACATGTTACTTTGCTATTTAATTTCAACACAGGACTAGTGGTAATCTTAACAAAAAATTTTAAGTCTAATAGAATACAACAAATAGCAAACCACACAAGAAGAATTCAACTCTGTCCCCCCACCTTTTTTTTCTTTTGAATCTATAAAAGAAAGTAAGTAGTATGTGGTATTTTGGAAATTTAGTCCTAGTACAGAATAACTGCAGATGACAAGAGTATCATAGCGTGAGCTCATGTGTCAGTTCAACCAGCCCACCTCCCACTTTCTATAGGCTGTGCTGTGCCATAAGCCCTATGAAGTTTTCATAAAGGAGTCAAGGCACTAGATGTTAAGTTTAACCGCAGTAATTGATGGTTAGCCCTGTGAAATGTTTGTCTGACAACTTACACTAAAAGCATGGCTAATAATTGAGTCCAACAGGAAATACCAATCTTAATTCACCTTAGCGTTATGAATCAGGACAGCAGCACTTCCTTTATAGTAGTGATCTACAGTAGTAGCAAAGGAGGACAAATCCTATGAGGAGCAGCTCAGGGAGCTGGGGATGTTCAGCCTGGAGGAGTATGAAGGGAGACCTTATCACTGCCTACAACTACCTGAAGGGAGGTTGTAGAGAGGTGGGCAATGTTCTCTTCAGCCAGGTGACAAGAGACAAGACAAGGGGAAATGGCACAAAGCTGCCCCAAGGCAGGGTCAGATCAGATGTTAGGAAAAAATTTTTTACTGAAAGAGTCATTGGGGTCTGGGACAGGCTGCCCAGGGAGGGGGTTGAGTCACCTTCCCTGGATGTGTGTAAGAAAAGGGCAGATCAGGTACTTAGGGATCTAGGTTAACATAGGATGGGACTGGTTGGACTTGATGATCTTAAAGGTCTTTTCCAGCCTTGTGATTCTGTGAAAGACAGTTGATACATGGGCTTGGAGGGCAGCAGAGGCCTCTCATTTGATTTCAGTGTGGGACAAGTAGTGACTTAACGTGCTACTTTCAATTCAGATTTACACTTGCTCTTACCGTATCATAGTCACTTTGGGAATATCCAAACATAGGGAGTTCTTCAGTATCTTCCTGGGTCATACATTCCATCTCTTCTTTAGCAATCTTTTCAAAAACTTGTCGATAGACTGTAAAGAATCCCTGAAATTTAAGGGAAAAAACCAACCCAGAAGTGATTCATATTGTGCGACTTGGTAACAGACGTACAAATGCTCAGCCACAGTAGTGTATTTTAGAGAAATATTAGAGCTCTGCAAAAGCAACTCAAAATGAGGGTAAAGGCCTGTAAGTGGTTTAGCCCCAGCCAGGAGCTGAGCACCACACAGCCAACTGCTTGCTTCTTCCTCCACAGGGGAAAAAAAGGTGGAGGGAGAAAAGAAGGGAAGACAAAGGCAAACCTCACGGGGTGGGATGAGGACAGCTCACTGGTACAGCAATGGGAGAAATAACAACAGGACTCTAACAAAACACATGACCCTGGAGATGCACAATGCAGTTCCTCACTGAGCTGCGGAACTCTGACCGTACAGCTCAGACCTCTGTGCCAAAGCTGAGTGTCCTGGAGCCACACACCCCTACCCCACCAGGTCCCTGTATGCTGAGAATGATGCCATGGCATGGAACATCCCTTTAGCCAGTTTGGGTCACCTCTCCTGGCTGTGTCCCCTCCCAGCTTCCTGGATGTGCTGTCCTCCCACTTCCCACTTTCAGGTTATCAGGGCAGTAGAAGAAGCTGTGAAACCCTTGACTGCTTGGCAACAACTAAACCATTAGCATGTTACCAGCACTGCTCTCATCCTAACTCCCAAACACAGCGCTGCACCAGCTGCTAGAAAGAAAATTAACCCTATCCTTGCCCAACCCAGGGCAAGGCCTTGTAAGTGCTTGCCCTAGATAGCAAGGCTCTTCTGTTTAACCAAGTTGCCATTCTCTCCCATTCCTCAGTTCCTTCTATTTCCATCTCCTTTCTGTATCCTCTCTCTCACACATCAAACTCTTACATTCAAATCCAAACAAAAAAATGTTACAGTATGCTGGAGACATCAGTAAGTTTCATGTTTACACAGGACCAAGTTTTAATGAAGTTTCAAATATAGAACTAATTATTAAGTATCCTAATTGTTTCTTCTTTAAATTAAGATGTTGCTTACTATAGTAACCAAAAGACAAGTATGAGTTTTCTCTGGCAGAGGTTTTTCTAATCACCTAAGTTTCAATGAATGTCTTAAAATCTAACGGGGAATTAAATTACAGGAACCACATTTCCCCTAGGCACTGCTATTATATTGCTTTTCTCCAGCTTGAGGTATTCTAGCTTGTTAAAGATGTTTCTGAATAGACAGATGGTATTGCAAAGCACGGAATGCTTCACTATATAATGTGGATAAATTATATACACACACACTCTGTAGTTGCATGGCACAGCTAGCAACCATGACGAAGTAATTGTTGGACAATAAGCAGGAACTAAAAAGCTCGTCAGAGTATCTGGTGTTACGTTTTGCCTTAGAAAGATCTGTGTAAGCATTGTTACCACCTGTGCCTAACAATTCCATGCACAGCTTTTCACCACAGAGCAACTGCTGACACTTTTCATTAAATTCAAATTCATTCATTAAAGATTAATTAATTCATTACCTTTTCATCATCTCCGTATCCAGAGTAACAGCTAACAGTGAAGTAGTGCAGCAGATCTAAACTATCATCTTGATAGTCTCCATCAACTCCTCCTTTCAGCAGAGCCTCCCTGTGATTATCATACCTACCAAAAATTCACAGTGTCAAGGATGTGGTGACAATCAAGACAAGAGCAATCCCCCGTGCAGGTTAAGAGACAGCTAATACAAAACATGTATCACTTCAGAGTACAGCTTAGTCCAGTGCCTAGAGTTTGTCTCTCTCATAACCCAAGTCTTCAGATAAACACAGCCCTAGCAAGTATTCTCTATTGTCCATTAGTTGACTTGCTTTACTTAACCCTGCAGCCCTCCCATTCTCCACCAGAACCCAGCCACACAAAACTAGGACAATCTGCAACATCTGTATCACCAATTTCCTAACGGGAAGGTACCACACTTGAGCAAGACGCTTCAGTAAGCTTTCAGAAACGGGTAGGATATGATTGAAATCACCCAATGTTTACATAAACACACAAAAAAACCCCCAAACCTCGATTAGCATATAAAAGCTGAGAAACAGTACTTTCCTCTACAGGAGGGCAAATTTAGTACTAGCAGCTCTGGTTGCACACTCCGGTAGATGCCTCAGCCAGTGTGAAAAGCAAGTTACACTAAACATTTGAAGTAGCGCTACCTCTTCAAAAAACCAGAGACGGGGTGTGTGTATTCCAAGTTATGCCTGTTACAGGAAGAAAACGCTGCGCCTGTGGCTGAGGCTGGCCACCTGCAGCCACCATCGGCGCACTGAACGCCTGCACACACACTCAGCGCCGTGCTGCCTCTGCCTCCCGAGACCCCGAGGGCTGCGACCCGAGGTACACCTGTGCTACCTCCTGCTCTGGGAGGAAGAAAGAGAGGCCAGCAGCAGTGAGTCCCCTCAGAGTAGCACCACCCCCGGAGTGCTGCGGGGCAGGCGCGGGTGCGCCGCTGTGCCTCCCCGGGACACGACGTGGGCCCCAGCCGCGGCGCGGCCTGAAGGGCGGTGGCTGCTCCTGCCTCAGAGGC
>VZTU01023796.1:5734-20690 GCA_013400835.1 Zapornia atra
CTGAGCTGCAGGGTTTGGAGCTGGCACCTTTATTATGACAGGGTGATTACACCCAGCAAAGAATCTTCAGATGAATACAGATGCCAACGAATAAATAAGCATCTCAAATGAAAGCAATTGAGATGTCAGTACTACCTTCATATCAACAAAATTGTACTAAATGTAATGGAGCGTTATCCATACAGAAGTTCCATAGAAGTTTACAGTTTACAGTCTGCAGGCAAAACCCCTTCTCCCCAAATTGCTGTTGTCCTACATTAGCCCTTCTACATTTTCTATCCTTATTTCACATCTTGTCCCCTTCCCTTCCCTTCCCTTCCCTTCCCTTCCCTCTTTTCTACTCTTCTATGTTCAGTTCTTGCCTCTTACAAATTTAGAATTAATACCAGAAATCCCTGAAAAAAGAGAGAGCTAAACAATCTTTCGCCATCTTCCAGAATAAAGATTCTTTCCAATCATTGCAATTGCTTTCTTTTTTCCTGACTATACATCTGTCCAGGATATTTAGCAACTGATCTAGGAGATTTTAATTTCTTTACTTTGACTAAATTAAGTAGACCTTACTCAAAAAGCAAAATAGCTTTAAAGAACTAGATAGCATTATGGCCTTGTTAAACAGATACAGAAATAAGCATATATTTAAATAAATGTATTGCTGACTTAGGTCCATAGTTTTCAACAGATTGCTTGTGCCATAAGTAAGGAAAAAAAAATACTCAATGAATTATTTGTTCTCCTACAGGATGGATCAGCAACTAGTAGTTGCTTTAATGTATTGCTCACTGTAACAGAAAGAGGCAGAATGTGCAGAATATTTTATTTAAATGCATTGATCTTTTGACATATGGTTAAAAAAAAGTAAAAAAAATCAGGAGATCTGATGAAAAAATTTCAAGTTATATTTTACAGAGGCTTTGCATATATCAACGGACAACACTAAAACAAAACTCTTTACAAATATATTAATGGTTGAGCCATACATTTATCATATAAGTCTCAGACAAGACTCATAAGATTCATTCATATGTTGCTGATGAAGGTCACAGAAAGGCAGACTTTCAAATGACCTTCTTTCTCCCTAAATTACTGCAATGAAACTGTAAAATGAACAAGTGAAGAATATTATATGATTTCAAGTGGCATACACTCTGAGTAAGCAGTTCTTTCACATCAAAGGCAGACTAGCAGATGCTTAAGCTCTAACTGGGAAAGCCTGTCCCAAGCTATTCAATCCATTGATTTGTCTACCTGATAAAAGGAGGCAGAAAATGTTTCTGCTCTATGTTGTAAATCCTCCAAATGGTAAATAAGTTGGGTGCTCAGCCTTTAACATGTTCTGTAAAAAACTGTGGGATGTAGCAGTTGGTGTAATCATTGCTGAAAGTAAATGAGATCTCCTTTCTTTGTCATCCAATTAAATATTTTAGTGTGGAGGGTAAAACCCAGGCTACATTGCCTTGTGGTGCCTGTTCACATTGACTAATGGGGAACAGAGATAATCTCCCTGAGAAATGTGGTGCTCCTAAGGAAAGAACATTCCAAGGGATTATCCCAGAAGCCATGTGTATGCACCTGGACAGACACATGTATACTGGCTGCATATTTGAAAGGCAGTGACAATGTAGTGCTACTGGGTTCTGTGCAATCTTTAAACTGTCTCATACTGATTTGATACTCCTTGGACAAGCTGGAACACCACTAACAAGAAGGAATAACAACTCCCTTTGAATTCTAAGGTTTCATAAGTAAAAACTTCAGAACCAGACAAAAAAAAACCAAAAAACCAAACAAAATGAAACCAAACAAATTAAAAAAAACCCAACCATGGTGCATGCATCCTAACAGAACTTTAATTTTTCCTAGAAGTTCCCATATTTTTTCTAGATATGTTTACACCACCTTCTCAAATATTTGTGTGTAAAGTTGTAAGTTGTCATGCTTATCTTCCACAGAGCATTGATTCTCTTACCTAGGAGATTATGCACAATTGCTTTTGCAGTTTTGAGCATGAGAAGACTAAAATACTAATGCCACTTTTCTCATGAAACATTAAATAACATTTACACTCCCGAGTCATGGTTTCAAGAAAACTGAACAGAGAAAAAAGATAAGCAACAAAAGCCAAATATTCTGACAGGAACTATCCACTCTAAATACAGGAATCTCCATGTCCTGGTTTTGGCAGGGATAGAGTTCATTTTCTTTCTAGTAGCTGGTGTAGTGCTGTGTTTTGGATTGAGAATGAGAATCACATCAATAACACACTGATGTTTCTAGTTGTTGCCAAGTATTCAAGGAGTTTTCAGCTTCTCAAGCTAGCCTGCTAACAAGAAGGTGGGGAGCACCCAAGCAAGAAACTGGGTGGGGACACAGTCGGGAAGGCTGACCCAAGGTGGGGAGCACCCAAGCAAGAAACTGGGTGGGGACACAGTCGGGAAGGCTGACCCAAACTGGCTAAAGAGATATTCTATACCATACAATGTCATGTTCTATTTATAACTAGGAGTGGCCTGAGAGGCTGGGCAGTTTAGAGGGTATTGAGTGGCAATCAAGGTCCTGGTGGGGCAGCTGGAGATCTTGTGCATCATCAACTTTGGGTAGAAATTCTGCTGGTTATTGTTTGTGTATATATTTTTAATATACCTATTATTTTTAGTATCTTCCTTTATTGTGTGTCCTATGAAACTGTTTTTACCTCAACCCATGAGTTCTCTCACTTTCACTCTTCCAAATCTCTTCCCTATCCTGTTGGCAGGTACTGAATGAATGGCTTTGTGTTTCTTGATTGCCGGTGGGGGCTAAACCACAGCACTTCATTTTTCCTCATCCCCTACAGCCTCTATTCCCCTCTGCCTCCTCTGATGCATGAACACCATGGAAGGTGGAAAGGCCAAAGCGTGAAATGAATACTTGGCCATACAAATTAGTAAGCACTTTCCAATTAATATTAGCAGGTATGTATGACAATTCTATCTTGCAAACTATAACTGAACAAATAATTATTAATTAAATTAATAAAAAATTAAAAATAAAAAAGAGAAAAACATAATAATGTGCCTGGTTTGACAGCTGCAGCTCTAGTACCATCAATGCAGAAAGAAGACATAAAGAAGAGCTACAGCAAAATTACAAATTTCTTTGTTATTTATCACATTTCTTATTTAGTGTTCCATATTTCAGGATGGTTGGGTATGCATTTATGACTGATGTATGTACCGTATCAACTGTTTTCACAGTGTATTTATAAAATACTTCTAATGGCTTATAATGGAATGTTTTGCTTTCTTATAAAAAGAATTATCCATCAACGGAACAGGGAGAATGGAAATGAGAGAAAACGTTTGTTCAGAAAGCTTTTAAATGATGCTGTTTGTTCATGTTAGCATTTTTTTTTTTACCTATTGCTACATCCACCCTTCTTCCAGGAGGACCAAATCAAGCAATTACATAGCAAAAAAGAATACATTGTTTCACAGTTCAGCCTGTGAAGCTGCCTGCTTCATATTACCAGGGGAACTGACAAGGCATGATTTGCAAGATTGCTGAGCTCGTGTAACAACAACTGAAGTCCACAATTGCTGTACCTTGAACACACAGAAAGCTGTACTGTAGTAAAGATTGTAAAAAAACTGTGCTGTCAGCATATCAAATACCCCAAATCAGAAACTTTTAGCCTCTCTCTGCTTCAAATACCCCTTCATAAGATGGGATAATACAGGAAAATATTTTACAGTAAAACAGTCAGAATACACGCATATTGTTTAACGCATACTGACAGAATCACAGAATCACAGAATGAAAGGGGTTGGAAGGGACCTCTAGAGATCACCTAGTCCAACCCCCCTGCCAGTGCAGAATCACCTACAGCAGGCTGCACAGGACAGCATCCAGGCAGGTTTTGAACATCTCTGGAGATGGAGACTCCACAACATCTCTGAACAGCCTGTCGCAGTGGTCTGTCATGCTCACATTAAAGAAGTTCTGCTTCATCTTTAGGATAGACTTCCTATATTCAAGTATATGCCTACTGCCTCTTGTCCTATCACTTGGCACCACTAAAAAAGACTAACCCCATCGTACTGGCACCCACCCCTCAAGTATTTATAAGCACTGATAAGATCCCCCCTCAGATACCATATTGAGATGTACTATAATTTTCCACAAGATAATTAATATTACAGTGTCACAGACAAATTTTCAAATAGCATGCAGAAACTGTGATGATCAACAGAATGTAGCAGAGCTCTTTACTGATCTTCATCCATCCAGTCACGAGGCAAGAGATGTGGGAAAACTGAGGCTAGTTTTTCACATATACACAACTTTAAATTTCATATATGGCTTTAAGGTCTTTAACAATTTTGTAATAGCTAGCACAATAATAACAATGAGGGAAAACTAAAGGACAGAGTAAAAAAAAAAAGGAAGGAGCAGGAACAGAAATTAGAAACAGGAACAGGAATTAGAAAAAAAAAAGAAAGAGAAAAGCCTGAATGAAAATTATGAAGCACACATAGTTCTCCATGCATAAATCTAAATGCAAAATAAAATGGGGTATAGAATACATCTCTTTACAAATATCAATAATATATTACTTTAGGCCAGTCTTTGTGTCACAGTCTCTTCACGAAGTAAAAAGTGATCAGTGGTACGCACTTTGATGGGTACTTCTGGTACAGCTCTTCATGATTTACTAAATTGGTGTGAAAGTGAAACTTTAAAATGAAATATGTGCATCAGACCACCCATGATTACCTGGCCTGTGAAAACATCAGGACAAAACAAAAACAGTTCTTTCTTTTCAGTAATGTAGAGGAGACAGATTACACCTGGTATCTTTAACTTGTAATTTTAGAATGATCTTTTTGAACAAAATACAACTAGTTGCCCCTGGATTCCCAAGAATTTTAACAAATTGTGCCAGCTTGACACCTAAATAGTTACTATTTCACTCTTTAAAAAAACTATAAAAACATTATTTAATATTAGTGATATTTTTGGGCACTGTACATATGCCCCATGGTATAGTATTTGCCTTTCATAATGCTGTTTGGAAGCTCTCTGCCCTGTGGACAGATGTGACTATCAAATTCAATGTCTGCAGCACATTTGCTGACCTTCAGCAAGCTCTGACTTTTTATGTTGCAACATTATTTTGTTTTATTATTTCACCCAAAGAGAGCAGTTTGTGATCAGCAGAGATTTTTTTTTTTCTTAATCATTGATCCCATATTCATAAATATTCAGATTTTCGGTCCTCAGGAGCACTGTTCATTATTTCTTGTTATTGGAAAAAAACAATTGAATAATTTTAAGCAAAACCTAGTACACTAAAGCTGATAGTCCATTCATATTAGCAGTACAAGACAATTTTTGTTTGTGCTTGTTTAATTCCATACAATTCTAAGCATGCAGTCCACAAAGCCTTTGCATTAGATGCATCTCTATTTGATTCAAGAGGAATACTAAGAAAGTGTCAGGCCTTGGATTTGCAAAATCTGAAGGAAAGCACTTTCTTTATTCTTACTGCCAGGTTCAGTTAGAGTTGACCTGTGATTAAATATATCAAGGACCAAGAAACAAGTCAATACATAAAAACAAAAGTCAGGCTTTGGCCTGACACAAATACAAAACTGGAATAATGTAATTAAATTTAATGGATTAAAACTGTGCTTAGAAACAATCTGTCCATAGTGTCTTCGAAGTGAAGAGGGGAAATTAAAGCATTTTTGAAATCACCTCTGTCAAAGACACAAGTATGGAAACAGTCTTTCTGGTGCTGTCAGTTCAGCAAGTTGTCTTAATTCCTTCAAGTTAGTCGCCTTCAATTTAGCATGCTCAAAGAATAAGCTACGTATATTTTTTTTACCATATGTGCATTAGAATGAAATTGCCTGAAACATACTGATGACTATGAGCTTGATAATCTCTTGCAGAGAGATCAAGCTACACATTTTTTTTATAACTTCTTCTTTCCTTGAAAATGAGTTTCACAAAAATATTAGGAAGAAAGCCAAACAAAAAAGAAATGGCTTAATTTTTCTTATCATAATATATAAAAATATATTTTAAAAGGATTTTTAATATATTTTTAATTACATTTATGAAGATACTCCATTGTCAAGTGCTGGTGGAGAGAAAAAGGAGGATTTACATTCATAAATTCAGGTATTCCAGGTTACACAGTCACTTGAATACCAGGACACTACTGGAAGTAAGAATGCTACGCTTATCTCTTCTCTGGTTTACGATACTCCTGTAGTTCTAAAATTTTAGCCTGGAATAAACCTGCAAATTTCCATATCCAAATCACATGGTCTTGACAAACATAAAATTCTGGAGACTGGGAGAGAGAAAGAAAGGACATATCACACTAAAATAATTTCAGTCTCTTATATTTCTAAATGTGATTATATGTAATTGCTACAGGTAATAGTTTTCCTCTATAAAAAGTTGAGTGAGAAGGATTATAAGGTTTAAAATATTAAGGTTGTAAGTATGATAAGTATCTTAAGTATTTGAAGCAGAGTATTTGTGCTCTTTGAATTATACATTTGTCATTTGGGAGCAAAGTACATTTTGTCAATTAATAGAGCATATTTCTAATAAAACAAAAAACTTTGTTTGAACACTAAAAATAAGCCTTGCACTGAGTGATCCAGTACTGGTCCAATGGTCATAACACACTGCACCTTCTAGTAAAATATACTATCTTCTTCTACTAGGTTTTTTTGTTTGTTTGTTTTTATTTTTCATTGATAGGTGTCTTTTTGCAGTGAAGCCAGAAGAATCTAGGGAATAGTGCTCCTCTTCTCCTCATAGTTCACCCCAGGACCTGGGGGTGTTGGTTGACCTCTGACTGAATATGAGCCAGCAGTAGTCCCAGGTGGCCAAAAGGGCTAATGACAGCTTGGCTTATATCAGAAACACCATGGCCAGAAGGTCCAAGGAAGAGATTGTGTGCCTGTGCTTGGCATTGGTGAGACCGCACCTTGAGTACTGTGTTCAGTTTTGGTCCCCTCTCTATAAGAAAGACATTGAGATCCTGGTGTGTATCCAGAGAAGGGCAACAAGGCTGTAAAGGGTCTGGAGATCAGACCTTACAAGGAGCGGCTGAGGGAATTGGGGTAGTTTTGCCTGGAGAAGAGGAGGCTGAGGGGAGACCTTATCACTGCCTACAACTACCTGAAAGGAGGTTGTAGAGAGGTAAGAGTTGGCCTCTTCACCCAAGTGACAAGGTGATAGGACGAGGGGGAATGGACTCAAGCTGCACCAGGGCAGGTTCAGATTAGACACTAGAAAAAAAGTATTCACTGAAAGTGTTATCAGGCATTGGAACAGGCTGCCCAGGGAGGTGGCTGAGTCACCGCCCCTGGATGTATTTAAAAGATGGGTAGATGAGGTGCTCAGGGATATGGTTTAGTTGAGGATGGGTATGGTTGCATTCAGTGATCTCAAAGGTCTTTTCCAACCTAGTCATTCTGTGTTTCTATTATAATATTGTTCTTAATAGGGCAAAAAATTGTAGGTGTGTATTATTTGATCTGCAAAGAAATACCTGTTATGACCTTGAAGAAGAGTGTGCTGGACTGAAGCCTGCCCCAAGAAAACAGAACATTATCTCTTTAGTCTGATATAATTATTAGCATTTTCATATCATACCAGTAATAATTAAAAACCAGTTATTTTCTTTTCCAAATATATCTTCTTTCTAACACAAAGCCCATGCACCACCCTACCCTGTTCCATAAAGAAATTTGAATTAAAAATCAGGAATGTGTGAAGGCACACATTCTTGAAGAAACAGGGAACACTCTCAGTTTAAGTGGCATTTAACTTTCTGTGTGTTTCAGAGACATTTGCTTAACTTCAAAACCAGAGAATTTCCACTGTTTTAGCACCTAATTCTAATAATAAATAAAAATTAGTATTAAAATCAACTTCTTATTGCATCTTTTTGGTTGAGGGTTTAGGATTTTGGTGGGTCTTTTTTGTTAGTTGGGGTTTATTTATTTATTTTCTTCAGTTGTTCTTGGATCTTACGAGCACTTGGTAATGAAATGATTCTCACCATCTACTCAACTCTCATGATAGCCACATGGAGCAATGCACCCAGCTCTGTTGGAGCAAATCCAGAGGAGGGCCACAACAGTGATCCAGTGCTGGAGCACCTCTTCAGTGAAGCCTGAGAGAGTTGGGTTGTTCAGCCTGGAGAAGACAGAGCTCCGGGGAGACTTTATAACTACCTGAATGGGACCTGCAAGAAAGCAAGAAGGGACTGCTTATCAAGGAATGTAGTGAAAGGACAAGGGGCAATGGCTTTAAAATTTAACAGGGTATGTTTAGATTAGATATTAGGAACAAGTTGTTTACTGTAAGATTGATAAGGCACTGGCACAGGTTCTCCAGAGATGATTTGGTTGCCCCTCCAGTGTTCAAGGTCAGGCTGGATGAGGCTTTGGGCAACCTGGTCTAGTGGAGGGTGTCTTTGCCCATGGCAGGGGGTTGGAACTAGGTGAACTTGAGGTCCCTTCCAACCTAAACCATTCTATGATTCTGTGATTCTATGATTATGTGATTCTATGGTGTGTCCTCATAACTTCAATTATAAAGAAATTACCTCATTTCCTTATGGATTGCTTGTATCCAATGCATACGTGTAGCAATAGGTTTGCAGATAATATTGATCCAATTTACTGAATCACAATTCACTTTGTTCACCAGTAGTTTTTACAATGGAATTGTACTAAACATACAGAGGCATCTAGGGAGAAAGGGGGACACAGTGACTGTGTATTTAAATCCATTCATTCTGTTTATTTTGCTATCTCTGAAGCAGTAGCTTACTCTGACATTGCTATGACTATCTGGGAATTTGGAGATGAGCACATGGGAAAAGGAATGTAAACTGTAATGAGAGCAGCTGAGGCAAATACTGCGTGTCTGCATGAGAGAGAAAAAGAGCTCTCACTCTGAAGTCTTTGCTTCTGTAAATGATCTCCAAATTGGTGTTAACATGATGCTGTCTGAATAGCCAAAAAGAGAGACACATCTGAGACTGTTTGGAGGCCAAACTTTACTAGCCAGTAATTAGCAAAAAAAGTCTGACAGTTGGTCGTCTTCTGTGCCTCATTTCCTTCATTATGCATCTTCACCATGACTTTGCAAACATGATATGAAAATTAAAATTGAATGCAACAACAAAAAAAAAAAAAGGAAAAAGAGGGACAGATTACAGGCTCACACTTCAGGTTAGTACAACAAAAGTAAAAAAAAAAAAGTATTTTTGGTGGCTATTTGTCTAATGACTAGCACAATCCAAGAAAATGAAGTTTTCAATCCATTTTTTTTCCTCATGAAGAAAAAACCAACAGAATTACTATTAATGATAGCATTACAATTACCAGCACTAACAAAGTTGTTTCTGATTGTCTAATTTCTCACCAGTAGATTTTACCAACTACCCAGATAATGAATATGGAATTTGTTCTGAAAATGGCCCAGTTTATGTTCATTCATTGTACCTATTTTACAACTTTCCCCGGAACTAGTAGGACAACAACAATTGCTACAAGTATCTCAGTTTTCCCCAAATTATCTTAATATCCTTATCAAGAATTGTTTTTATACTCTTTACATAGAGTTTAGGCTCCTGCTTATGTGTGAAACAAAGCCTGAGTGCTAATGACTACAAGTAAAAAATGCATAAATGCTTTTAAAATATTTAAGTTTTAACATAGGATAAATTTAGCTAAGTTTTCACTTAGGATAACTGATACAAAACATTTTAAAGTGAAAAATAATATATGTGAAATAGTGTTCTACTGATCTAACCTTATGGTATATAATAATATAGTAAATTATGCCAAATCAGTGGCACAGTATCTGAAAATATCTGAAATATCTAAATTGGTATATCTGAGAGCTGTGTAACCCTTATGTATTTTTTATCCTCATAATGTCTCTTGGATGAAACAAACAGACTGGGATAGAAGAAAATCCTGCATTCTACAGATGAAAAAAGGAAGCACAAAGTAGATTATCACTTACCTAAACTGACACAGCTGATGGGCAGTTACATTGCAAATGGTAAAAATCTTAATGGTATGGTCCTTCTTATGGATAAAAATTTCTATAGATTGCTTTTCCTAATTCATAAATATGGCATATGAAAATAAATTATGATATTGCAAATAGAACTAAATAAACACAGCAAGAAAGGAAGCAAATATAAATGCTTGATTCGTGCATAGTGCAGATTTTATACAATTTCATTATCATATAAATAGCTCACATATATAATCTTTCGTGTGTTAATTCTGATAAATGTTACAGTAAAAATTAAGATTAATTGAGGTTGCTTTGAAAGATTTGCTAGGAGTTATATCTGCAGTACTTTTTAACCTAGTTACATTATGTTCTGAAAAGTTTCAGTATTCTATTAGTGATTTACGATATCTGCTTACTCGTATTTTTATAGACTGCTAAACTGTGTAAAATTGCTTTTTTCAGTCTTAACTTTTGATGCTTAGAATTCTTTGCTTTTTTTTTTTTAAGCTTGAGTCTTCAGAATATAGATAGATCTGCTAGAAGACTGAATTGCTAAGTGTTTTGGAAATTAATACATGATAGCTGAGAAGAAGCATTAAATCTGCATAAACCCACAAAGGTTCACAGCTAAAATGGGTTATAAAAAGAAATTGAAGGGCAAACATTATTTGTTGTCACTGAAGGACACTAAGTTTTCTCACAGTCACAAAGGTATCTAGGGATATATTAATTCTTCCTTTGGATCTTATACATACAGAAGTACTGCATATCCTTTTGTGTAGGTAGAGATTCAAATAAGGGAGCTGAGAGCAAGAAAAAAAATTATCTGGCATATTTAATGAAATATACAGTGAAACAGTAGGAGTCTGATTTTTTTTTTTTTTTACTGACTTATACCTGGTGCAGATATTTTTGTATTTAAAAACTGAATGAAAAATGGATTTAAAATACATCCATGGCAGAATGTCAGCATTTTATACTCACTTTGCACAGATTTACAAAACTACCTGTTATATATGACAAACTATGAAAAGCACATTTTGGTATGAGAGTCTCTTATTTCACAGATGTACCAAAAACAACCTTCCATTTCAGAACCCATAAAAAGCTTTTTGTCACACTACTGCATTCTGAAAACCCATGACACAAGATGCATTTTGGGGTATCTCTATTTTCATTAGTGGGCTGTATCGGAATCATGTTGTATCTTAGTGTCTTTCAGCTGCAGTTCCGTATTTGCAAGTTTTCACAACAGGAGTTAAATTAACTTATATCTCCTCTCTCTTGCTTTTACCCTTTCCTCTCCTGCATTCTGCCAGTTTTTCTTTGAATGTCATCCACACAGTTAGTTTACAGTACTACAAGCAAACCAGACTTTCTTCTATGGTATTAACCACCCCACTGCTTTGGTAGTCTATCCAAAATAAATGGGCACAGTGGTTGTCCAGTTGGTAGTGCCAGGCTTAGCAATACTCAGCAATGAAATTCCCCAGAAAACTTAATAAAATATGAAAAGCATTTATCCTATTTTCAGTGAATAAAAGCCATGTCCCAAAGTTAGTGTCATACTTTAAAAACACACAACAGCATATTAATGAATTCTTTATTCTTTGCTGTTACTTTGCACTCCTCAAAATTCTATAACACATACTATGCAAGTGTTCCTCTGGGATGAAACAGTAATAAATCTTTAATAAACTATGAACAACATTTCAGTCTGAGTGACAATCACTTTGCTACAAAAGTATTACTGGATAAATTATATTAAAAATAAACAAACGAGGAGATATTAAAAGTTTGCCTCTTTTTCCAGATATGTGTCTCATATTTGAGTTTGCTTGGAATTAAACACCAGTAAATCTTTAATGAGGTATGAATGAATATACCAATCACTTGAGACTTATTGACACATCAATATCCATAGAATAGTATCTTATTAAACTATTGCAGTTCCTTCCTTGATAGGCATTATATATTCAGCATTAATAATGTATGAGCATTTTTAATTCATTTCTGTTGTTACACCCTGTCCTTACTCCTGCAGCAACATTATTAAAACTGATTTTATAAATAACATTTTCTCAAGATACATATGTTAAGTATGACTGGTACTGAAGAGCTGTAAATGTAGCTGAGTTTAAAATTCCTAATTTATTACTTATAAATAATACATGGCTTAACAAACAGAATAGCGTTATACTTAAACTGTTTTTTTCTACCAGATTGACCCAGAAGGAAGGAGAAAGCTGTATTTTACAAGTCTGACCTATATTTGTAAATTATTAATTTGCAAAGATCAAAGAGCTAGGCAGGTGTGAATGCTGATCTTTCCTCTTTGACATATGGCTTCTGAAGATTCTCACTACAGTGCCATCCACATCTTTCTTACACTTTCACACGTCAATTGCTGTTATACTAAAGCCAGGGTCCTAATCTGATTCATACAGCATCCCTCTAAAGGCAGGGAAAACTCCATTCCCTTTGGCTTCTGTCTTCACCTGACACAGTGCCACTTACAATTGTTTTCTACCAGACCAAAACACTGAAAGGTTCTACAGTGACACTGCCCTGCTGTCCTCCCCGGTCAGTTGGACAAACACATGAATCAGCGTTGGTTAGAAATGATTTAAAATGAGAACTGCATTTTGTAAATGGAGATTTAAACCACTTGGCAGAATTTACAGTTCTGCAAAATGTGTGCTTTTACATGTAAGCAAGAAGTTGCGCATCTTCCTGCCTGCTTTGTTTGCTTCTCTGAGTGTTTGTATGAACTACACTTTGTTGTAAAGAGTTGTCAAACAGTAGTTTCTGGTAAAACCACAGTAGAATGTCAATGCTAGGAGTTCATAATAACTTCAGATCCTATTTTGCAAGGCTCTGCAGAAACAAGCACAGATAATAAAGATTTCTGGTCCAGATTATTTGTTTAAAGCAATAAAGAGCAAATAAAATTCATCGCAATAATCACTATCAGCAGTAAAATCTGGTCACATCTCAGTTGTTTCAAATCATCCTAATACTGATTTACTTTAACACCGACTATCCTGAACGACTGTTTATCCAAGCCACCATTTTTTTCATTGTCATACTATGGACATCAGAAAAAAACCCCAAAAAAACCCAGTTATTGAAAAAGGAGTAAGAAACAAGAAGCAGTACAGAATGGCTATAGAGAAATTTGGGAAAGATGTCTTGTCTTAAACCAGTGTAAGCAGAAGGGGAATATCTAAAATAAGTGTTTTTTACAAGGCCAGAATTACAGATGGATGGAGGATAAAAGAAAAAAAATAGAAAAAATTTTAAAAATAGAAAAATGAGAAGGGTCAGAGATGTAGGAGTTATAAAGAAGAAATAGTATGAAGTATTGCTGTAAAACACAAGCAGTCAGTATAGTGATTAAAAGGTTGGAGAGGTAACAATGAACAGAAATGTTCAAGAAAGACAATCCTAGCAGCTGTGCTTTTTACAGGTTAGGAAAGGGCCATGAGGAAGGATATCAAGGATGGCGGAACAGAATTGTTGCAGTACTTAGGACAAGAGTGATGGCACACAATATCAGCAAAAAAGGAAATGCCAGGAACTGGACACATTATAGAAGAAAAGGTAATGGTTTAAGAAAGGGTTACAATCCATGAACTGTGTAAGAGGAACAAGCTGAGGATGAACCTCGGTTTATGAAACTGAGTGACAAGGAGAGGGACGATGTTGTCAACATTGATGGAAAATGGAGAGGAAGAACGGCTTGAAAGGAAAAGCAAACACCTCAGTTTTTCTGTATGCATTAAGTCTAGCTTGTCGGCAAGATGTCAGCCAGGAATAGATGGCTGAAAGACAGGCTGAAAGACAGGTTGGGATGGAGAGACAAAAAAGAAAAAGGAAAAGCAACAGGGGGAAAGGAAAAGGCAATGGAAAGGAAATCATGACTTTTTGAGCTTAATTTTCTGCTGGTGTTCCTTCCAGTGGAAACAAGAGCAACATTTGTCCTAGAAGATTCCATGACAAAACATGCTTTCATTTCTATTGTAATTTACCTAACATAAAAATTTTAAATAAAAAAGCTTATAAGAAGAAAAAGTCACAAGGATATCACAACAATAAGTTCAGTTAATACTTCTGGATTAGAAATTAAATTATTGATAACATTAAAGATGGATATAGAAATCTCTTGATAATGATTCATATTTATTTCCTATGGTCTTCACATACTTCCGGTAGTGAAATATTTCTTCTTCCACTTTTCTATCTTTCTTTTTCTTTTTTATATTCTTTTAGGACCTTAAAAATATGCTATCTTGCCTGAGTATGAGACCAGCTGAGTATACAATTGCATTGCTTATATCAGAGGTTTATCTCCATATGAAAAGTCCACAGTAAAGAAAAATTACAACTAGAAATAAATTATTTGACTATGTGACATCACATTAGCAATGCAAACAAGTGGACTGTGGTGGTTTTGGACCTAACCAAAGGCCAAATACCCACCAAGCCGATCGCTCACTCCCCCCTTCAGCCGAAAAGGGGGAGAAAATAGATATTGGGAGGCTTAAGACTTGAGATAAGGACAGAGGGATCACTCTCCAATTAGTGCAATGGGCAAAACAGACACAGCACAGAATAATGGAAAGAAAAAAGTGATTTATTACTACTTACTACAACTACTACACCCAGTGAACCGGAACGAGATAAGAAGCGGCCAGGTCTTCAAGCACCTTCCCCCCACCCCTCCCTTCTTAGCAAACTTAAAACTCATCACGATTTTACTCCCTTCTTCCCCCCCAACGTGGCGCGGGGAGGGGCAGGGAATGGGCAGTGGGGTTCCGGTGATTCCCAACAAGCTGCTTTTCTTCCCCCGATATTATCACTTCTACTTCCCCCCCACCCCTCGCCTCTTCGCACTCATGACTTT
>VZTU01023796.1:20781-33441 GCA_013400835.1 Zapornia atra
GGGTCCAGACCCCCCGGCCTGGTCACCCGCAAAGTCACAAGTCCCTTGGCAAACCTGCTGAGGCGTGGATCAATCTTCACAGGGCATAGATGTCACTGCTCCCCGTCCATGGCCTTCGGGGGGACACCCGTTTCACCATGGACTCCACCACGAGCTGCAGGGGAAACTTTCTCTTCACATTCTTCATACCCCCCCTCCTGCAGGCCTGGCCTTGGAGTCTGTGCAGCTTGTTACATCTTCTCACTCCCGCTCCGGTGGCAAAGTGCGCCTGCCAGCAGTTTTTTTTTCTCCTATATGTGATTCACAGAGGCGCGATGACCAGCTCTGATAGGCTTAGTCTCAAATTTGGCCTTGAAGTACCAATGTTTTCAAAATATGGGGCTTGCAGAGAGCTGTAACTGCAGCTTACAAAAGCGAATGAAGCAGCACAGTTACACCAAACTGCAACATTGACTATCCACTTGTTAAGTTTCTTTGCTAAGACCTAGTCCTTGCCTGCACATGGATACCCAGCACATGAGATAAATTAACAGAGACAAAAAAATTCTGTGTTTGACTGCATTGGGCTTTTATAGACAACATATGATGTGTACCCAAGGGGTGGGGGAATAAAAAGAAAAAGTGGAAAAGAGAGACTGAAATTATTCAGAGCCTCATTTTGATGAAATGAAAAAAAATGGGTCACAGTGGGTGCAGGCTCATAACTAGAGATATACAGCAGAAGAAGCCAGCTGAGTTGGTTTAGTTTGGATGAAAGAGATAGAATACATAAACCCATATGTCTGTCAAAATCTAAACTGGTCAGTATTGAGTCACAGTGTAGATGTCAAAATACAGGTAAATTAAACTCCAGGAATGTCTAATTGTCTTCATTGCTTCTTAAGGAAGTTTGACGTTATGCACTAAGCTATATACTTGCATATCTTAGTTTAACACCATTTTATGCAGAAGATGACCAGTGGCAAGTGCAAATAACAACACATGCATGTAAAAACACCAGTGATACTGTGTTTGTTGCTCACTCTGAGGAGCTCCTGACAGCCCCTGGATCAAAGCTGGTATGGACCTGCTCTTTCTGAGCACGATGAGGGGGACCAGGACCAAGCATGAAAATAGCTACTGTAGTATTTGGCCTGGGCCTCAGCTGCCCAAGCAGCAATGATATGAAGCAACATATATTGAGAGAAGCAAACAAATCTTTAGGTGTTTTTAAAGACTTTTTAAATGAAAACCAAATTGATACTGGGAATCACTCAGGTCATGAAAACATACCTGGAAAAAAAGAAAGCAGCTTTGAGATCCCTAGGGGCCTTCTCAGAGCCAGCTCCATGCCCAGCACTTATTCAGCATTACATTCTACCCTCTTATGTGCTTACAACATAGAACAAGTTTAAATTAATTATTCATTGGATTAAGATAAATAAGACCAAAAAAAAAAAAAAACCAAAAAAACCCAAAACCCCAAACACCAAAAACCAACAAACAACCAGTATCCCAGACAATTTTATTGAATTTATTGGTTGCGAGTACAATTGGCAGACAGCTTTCTGTACAATTGTGTTTGGTAGCTCATGAGGGAGAAAGCTCATAAGGGAAAAAGGATCATGCTTTGATCTTTTCCTTATCCTCCTCTGTCACCAGAAGCCTCCAATTGTGAAAGCCATTCCTGCTAGCTCTGATACTTTGAAGGATTATGTCCTTTCCTCTTGTCAGTTCAAAACTGACTTTGTCCTGGAAGGTTTGGACAAAGATTAATCCTATCTTGGAGAAAGACTGCATATGTTTTGAGCAAGCCACTTAACTCCAGGAACGATCTTGGTCTTGGCTTCTTCTCCCACTGAAAAGGATCAGGCACAGCTGGGTGAGCTCCAAGAGCTCTGGTATGACTGCTGTGGTTGCCTGTAATTGATCATCTGTGGCTATTTCCTTTTTTTAGGTCCCTAGAAACATCAAGGGATATAAAAGTCCCCTAAAAGAGATCAAAACAGAGCATGGATTTTAGGAGTCTTGGCACCATTAAACTGTACAACTGCTATCTTGCATGGTATGTATTCTTACTGCAGTTATACATTTTCCACAGTTTATTAAGCTCCTTTACAGCTGGCTTGAATGCCTAGGCGGTCTTCTGGTGCACTTGGGACCCTTCTCACCACCCACACATTCAGAATCCTGTAAATAGCCTGTGGAGCAATAACAGCTCTGACCTTATGATTCCCTTTGGACACTAACATAAAATAAATAACCCACTGCGCCAGCAGGATAAGTATTTATGAGTCCTATACGGGAGTCATACTCAGCATAGAGAACAGTATTTCAGTGAAACACTTCACACATACCTTGTTTTATTTCCTTCCTAATCTTACAAATAAGCCAACCCTTTTTTGTTATGTTCACACTATTACAATTTGGAAAACATTGAGAAAACTTAGGGAAAGCTCAAGCTGCTCCTGAAACATTTCTTTCAGTCTAAAGTTTGGATATGGTCTCACTTGTTTCATCAAATGTCTATCAGTCAAACCTCTTACAGTTTCACTTATACAAAATATGTCTCTGCTTTTGTTTTCACTCTGCCTGCATTAAGCATCATGTAGTAGTCTGTCTGCCACATTTGTAATATCCATGTCTTATTTCAAGTCTTTCCTATATTCCCAGCAGCTGTCATATTTTCCCTTTCTATAAGAGTAATATTTGTCTTACTTTAGTGATTTGTTTTATTGTTTCCAGTTTGTGTATCTATACTTTATTATTTTCCTATTCCCTTACTACTTTCTCTGCTATTTTACCACCTTCTCCCCAATATTTACCTTAAGCACTTGTATCTTTCTTCTGTTAATATGTGCTTCCATGAGAATTTCTCTTCATTTTTGTTTCCTTATATTTTTCTCCTCTGGGATTTACCTTATTGCTCTTTCCAGGTGTTTACATCACACTCACTAGTTGTCACTTTTATGTGTTAGTATTAATATTTATTTTGTCTCATTTTTTCTCTTCATGATAAATCCAACGCAGTCTCTCTCTGCTTCTCATATTGAAATGCATCTCACCACAATATATAGGAAGTTTATCGTGTTGACATGGCAACTAGTAACTCAAACTCATTGCGCCTTTCAACTAAAACAGCAACAAAGTTAAGGATTTCAGAGACAAAAGAGCAAATGTCTCTACCATAATATTGCTGTCTTCAACAATATTCTTCTTAGGTACATTTGGAACATGAGGTCTTTAGAAGAGTGACATCTTCATATGTCACTATATAGGGAAAAGTGACAGGGTGAGTGCATTCAGGGACTAGAAGAGCTACCTCCTTTAGAAACTTGGAGGTTGTCTTCTTGATAGCGGTTCCCTCCAAGATGTCCTTCCCCATAGTCCCTATTCTCTTGCAGTCCCTATTCTCTTGTAGCCCTCCTTAATGGCTCTGTGGACCTTGTTCTGACTGGAGAAAGGTGTTTTATGCTTTCTCATGACTACAACTGTCAAACTAACCCCAGTAATTAACTAATAAAGCTTAGTGCCTGGTGCACTTCTAGAGACATGTATGGCTAAACTACAACATAGCCTATAAACTGCAATATTTGCCTAACTTGTAAAAGAGAGGTGGGGTAATTTTCTTTTCATAGGTTTTCTATGTCTATTGTCTTCATTACCAAATAGCACTTACCTCTTCAACATTATCTTCCTTGATGTAGCGAGGGAATAATTCCACAATTTTTGTACTTAGGGAAAAGATCATATTTTGTTCTCCTTTGCTATTCTCCTTTTTTCTTTCATTAATTCAATTTCCACTCTCATTCACTCTTGCTTTCTTCACTTCCTTCCTCTATTTTCAGAATGCCAATAGAAATTTTATTACTGTGAGAGGATTGTCAGGTAGTTAATAGGTTCAGAGCTCTGCATCAGTCAATCAAAATGTTTTACCCCTTCACAGTGATACAGGAGGTCAATGCTGCTTCACCAAATATCACCAGTTTCAAGGAACTTTTAAATGATGAACAGTTCATTTGAGAAAAGGAGCTATTAGGAGATTTTTAAAAGCTGAGGAAGTATGAGAGTTCATTTTGCACTGGAGTTAGCATCTAGGTTATGAAGAAGCCTGACATCTGAGCCAGTTCTTCTACAACATCTTGTTTTCTGCCACTGGAAAACTGAAAAACCTGAGCTATGTGCTGTCTCAAATCAAGTGCATATTCCTCTTTCAAAAGCAGTTCCATTTTCATTTTTTTTCAGGTGTCAGAGGGAAGTATTCCTGCAAACATTCATAACATGTTTCAGAAATGTTCAAAATGTATGACTACATTTTGCCCTAAGTCTCAAGTGTGCACTTGTAACCCGAATTCTGAACTTATAAGGAGGGTATGTTCACCTCTATTCCCTGTATTGCCTTCTACTGAGACTGCAGTACACTTTGACATCTCCAAAAAAGAGTGATTCAAGTGCCTTACTTCTAGTTCAAGTCAAACCAAAATAGTCCATTTTTGTTTTATACTACAAGAGGACGAAATGGTGGAACAAAAGTAACCTCTGGTTACTGTACTTTGAATGTGAAGAGGAAGGTAATGCCAAGATTAACAGAATGTGGAGCAGGATTCTGCAATCCATCACTACCTTCCTCACAGCTGGAGGTGGGGTTGTTGAACAGATGTGTCGGGATTTATGCAGAGAAAGGAAAAAGAACCTGGACAAACACAAAAGGAAAGCATGCTCCACTGAAGGGTGTCTTGAGAGAGGGTGAGTTGAGAAGGACTCTTCTATGCCACTCAAACTATCCCTAGTCAATCAGTCCCTAGGACATTATCTACTCATGTTTTTTCTTTTTGGCACAAGGTACAAAGTATCTGAGGGAAGAATCACAACAGAAGGCATTTTATCATTCTGTGTATCAAGTCTGTCTACAAAGCAAAAGGAAAAGTAGTCTGATTCACTGTATTTTAAGAAGTTTTTATCTCTTATTTTGATGTGTGACACATACCCTTCACACTGATTGTAGATTTCTGTTTAGTCCCATGGATATAAGCAGGCCAACAAGGTTTTACAAACCGTGTCACCATGAACTCAGAAAGAAACTATGGAGTGTATAGAACAATCTCACAGAAACATCTCAAGGCTTCCTCTGTCAAGCTCAAGGATGGAATTTTTTTTATTTTTTTATTTTATTTTTTACTTGAAGGCAACATGCCTTCAGAACTCGATAAATTAACAAGAAGTAGAAGGGCAAGGTTAACATGGCAAGACACTGCTAAAGAATTAAAACACCAACTTCCAGTATAATGACCAAATTGATATGGTAGGTTTCATATATTGATTACATATATTGCTGTGTCTGGAGTCAAAGATTATTCAGAAAGTTGATTAGAAAATGTACCTTTCAGCCATATTGCTTTCAGCTTATCTAAACTTGACACTTCAAGCCATGGCTATGCATAACAAGGCAGAAAACTATTTCCAGTGGAATTTATTAATTTTCTTCAGATAGGTGAGTTTGACTAAAAAGTTCAATGTTCAGATATACACCATCTTGGTCATTGCTATTTGCACTTTTCAAGCACTGGTATGTTTTATCTTTTTGCAGGTTTGGCATTTCTGGGTGTCAAAGAGATAGGAACATAAAAAACCTGGAGAAAAATTGTGAATAATTATTAGGGGTGGAAGTTGGGAAGGGAGAATTTAATAGAACTTTTTCATTTTCTTTCCGAATATGAAAGGGACAAACAAAAGCAAATGAAAGCTGCCTCTCTTGCTGGAGTGGTAATAACAACCCCAGTGGGCATGGACTCAGCAGCTTGAAAACTCTTAAAAAGTAGAGCTCAAAAATATGAGTATTACAATATTTTAGATTAGGCTATTAATTTCCTGTCTGAAAGTCAGTATTTCTTTCTGCCTGGATCCTTGATTAGGAGTACTTTCCAAATAGTATCCATCTGATTAATGATAGGATTTTTTCATCAATGTGAATAACCAAAATAATTGTGAAAGCAGGATTCTTGTTATCTTCAGGTAGTAGTGGAAATGGATATATGACTGTTTGCACATCTCTAGAACCAATCCCATTATGTATAAATTGGAATTTGATTTAAGCATCTAATTTAGAAATATAAGACTTTAAACCAAGACTTTGGTTTAAATTGTCAAGCCATGATTAATAAATCTGCCTAGTAAATCAGTCTTTTTTAACAAATAAACTGGGTTTCATAAAATACATCTTAATACCTAGAGTAAGTGAAGTCCTGACTTATAAATCACAGATATGACTCAAAATAAGTCACATTGCTTATAAATCAGCAATGCTACTTAAAAAAACCTGCCACGCTACTGAAAAAGGTGTGACAGAAATATTCCTCACTTTATATATGTATATTTAATTTAGGTATTTAAAGTGAAAGCAATTATAAAGCTCCTTCTAAAATGCTTATTTGAAAAACAGCACCTTAAAGAGATGATAGAGCAGAGAGGAAATTTTATTGGTATTCATAAATGTGCCCCTTGCCATTTGTAACTGTCTTTGTACTCTCCCCTCTGCACAGGCTGCCTATCAGGGTTGTAGTATGCTGTCAAGATTGTTGCGGGTCTGATGCTTGTTTTTCTCCTGTTTGCTTTTTTTCAAATAAGCTGTTGCCAGTCTCAGTAACAAGAGATGGACTGCTTTAGTATATTCATTCCCACGTGCTATTTTAGAGGTTGGGGTAAAGCCACCTTTTACAACCTCCAACTTCAAGTAAGTGGAAAAAGTGAGAAGAAGAGATTAAGAGATTCTTAAAAATACTAAAAGTAAGATTTTTTTTTTTCTTGTATTCTTCAGTGAGTTTCTGCTTTTTTTGTGTGTTTAGTAGAGGCATTTGTGAGTGATCCCATATCCTTCAGTCAGCTACTGAAAGAATAAATAAAATGCTCCCAGAGCTGACCTCAGTGTACATTGGAAAATTCAGTCAATTCTTACCCTAAAGTTCTTAAAATTTAGGTTTGGCGTGATTTAGTTTCGATTTTGGGTGATGGCTTTTTTGAGGCTTGGTTCTGTTTGCTTACTTTTGAGGAAAAAATATATGCTTTTTCTGTTAGTGGAAAATAAGTGTGTAAAGTACCATATAAAGCTATAAACTACAATTACTTCTAGTCAAAATTGTATGAGCTAAATACAGTCTTTAAAATGTTTTCATTGCTGTTCCTTACAGTTCTGTATATGCGTTTTGAGCTCTCAAATATTATAAAACTCTTTCCTTTACAGAAGCAGAGACTTTTTCTTCTCCGCTATATAGAACTACATCTCCTGCACAGCTCAAAGCTAATGAATTTTTCATTTGAGATGGGAAAGACAGCTTCTCACCTTCGTTCATTCTGCACTTCTCCCATGCTGCACCAGCACCCTGAACAGAAGGCTGCTAGAGGGACCAACAGAGAAAAATGAACACCTTTCCATTTTCTCTGTTTTACTTTGCATAGTATTATATTAAATATAATAGCACTGCAAGTTTTAAAATATACCCCCTGACAAAAGTAAATCTTTGGGACAAACACATATAGTTTGCTCTAGCTTTCTCTCATTTCAGTAAGAAATCTTAAGCACCATTTCTTCTCTGTAACCAGTGTTCTCAAAGAAAAGTTTAACTTAATTGAGAATTTCTGCCCCTCAAAAAAACTTGCCAGAAAAATCCACAGCCTATCAAGCCTTTTTTTATAACACATATTCCTCTTCACAAATTTCTTTTTCTTCCATTCATTTAAAAAAAAACCCAACAAAACAGGAAAGTAAACCAATAACAAACAAACACCCTTCAAATTTTGATAGATTTTTGTTAAAGTATTTAATTTGTCCATTTTAGCTCTTTTTTCAAATCCTTCCTTCCTGCCTTCCTGCTTTCCTGCCTTCCTGCCTTCCTCCCTTCCTTCCTTCCTTCCTGCCTGCCTGCCTTCCTTCCTTCCTTCCTTCCCTCCTTCCTGCCTTCCTGCCTTCCTTCCTTCTTTCTTTCCTTCCCTCCTTCCTTCCTTCCTTTCTTCCTTCCATCTCCTTTCTGTTTTGTCTCTCTTTTTTGTCTTCTATCTCTTCTTTCTCTCTTTCTTCCTCGCTTTTTGTAGGCACATTTGTTGGTGTAATCTTTTTCCTGAAATTGTTATCCAGGAGACCAGATACAAAACTGATATTGCTATCACCTTACAACTAAAGAAATGGAATTGAACAGACAAAGTTTAACTGGTTGGTTTGTTGTTTTTTTTTTCTATTTAGTGTGATGCCACTGTCACTGAGACTGTGGTAGGATATAAATAAATCTAAAAGTTTTAAAGAGAGTTTATTAACCTGACAGAGGTCTGTACTGACAGAACAACTATCTTTCATGGTTTTCCATCATCCTGTTGCGAAAGTACTCACTAAGTACCATAAATTGGGTGGGACAGGAGGGGGGGATGGGTAGGTGTGATCCATATATTTCTGCTTACTATGGTTATCTTTCTTATGCCCCAGTGTTACCTTAGTAAAATGTAGATTATAATGATGTTTTGTAATCTCTTTTTATGTTTTTTTCCTCCAGGCTTTATTTTATCCATCTTGGTTTTTATGATCTGTTTTTGGCAATATCCAAAATATGAAGAAATATCTTGCCCAGATATATTGGGCACATTGCCTTATGAAGGGGATTCCTGGTCACAGCTGCCTCTCTAGTTTCTACAGGAGAGACGATAAATAGCAATAATCCTACACTGTTGGGTATTTTTTTAATGAATTTTGTGTTATTGCGGTCAGAAATCATTTCCTATATCAATACACCATACAACAAAAATAAATATTGCGAACTTGGGAAGGAAGAGAGAGGAGCAAACACAAAGCAAATAAAAGACAAGTTCACAACTAAGGTACTTTGCAGGGTTTGCCCATGTTACAGCACTGGTGCTAAGGGACAGAAGGAGAAATATGAAGGAGCTACTGGGAAGAACTTGACTTTGACACTGTAAATGTTTTGGGAGGTTTACTTCAGACTGAAGGTATTGTCTCCCACAGGCTTAATGCACATCAGCAGGTAGGCCCTGTTGGGTGAAAATCTAATAGAAATTGCATGTTGAAAATCTGATTTCTGGATTGTTTTCTCACTAATTTGGATGTACTGCACTGTCAGATTCTCCTGTCTCCTGCAGTCTTCTCTCAGGAGAGACAGAGTAAGTGACAGCTTTTAGTGGCTCTGGATACCCCAATTTGTTTAACAAACAATGAGATTAGAGCTATTTGATTACCTCAGATGCTTATTAACCCACAGTACTGCATTCAGTAGGACTCAGCTTCTTTTCCCCGCAGGGAAGTCATTTCTGGGCTGTAAAAATTGGGCAGAAATCTTATCAGTTCATGCTATGCCTCTGCTCAAAGTTAACAGTCTTGGGCGTCACTGGCCAGGATGCCTCCCTTGGGGTCTCGCAGTTTTCATCTCCATGCATCTCTGTGAAATCTGTGATCTTTCCTCACTTTCAGGATCTTTCCTCTAGACAGAACGAAGCCAAGATCTTCACCACCACCTTTTGGAAGCCACTTCTTTCCAAGGCAGTTTCTTCTTTTTGTCAACCTTTTTTTTTACCAGCACCAGCTCTTCTGTTTGGCATTCTAAACCCTCAGTTTTTCGTAACTAAACAGTGTGTGTGCAAAAGCACAGCACATGTTCAGGTCGCTAACTGGTGGATCTCTCTCATGTCATAGAATGGCATGGGTTGGAAGGGACCCCAAGGATCATAGAGCTCCAACCCCCCTGCCACAGGCCTGGATCTACACAAGGTTGCCCAGGGCCCCATCCAGCCTGGCCTTGAACACTTCCAGGGATGGGGCATCCACTACTTCTCTGGGCAAATGTCTTTTTATTAACGGAAGGATTTGAGGTGTGCTTAGTCTGTTTGGTTCAGGCATTACAAAAATTTTCAACCACCCCACGCCAGTTTCATCTAGCAAATAGCAGGCTTCATACTGGGAGTTCAAAAGTTCAGTTTTGAGTACACACACTGACAAATATACATCCAATTATCCACCTCCTGTAAGTGTTCACAGTTTAACGCCTACGACACAAGTATACCACTAGATAGAATTCACTTTAGCATAATTTCAGGGAATGATACTAGTAAATATCTTCTAACAATGGGAATATTTCAATTCCCAAGTGAAGGAAGAAAAAGTTACTGAAGGTCAAATAGCTGATTCCACAAGTGCAGCATGATTATTGTTTGGAGGTAAAAAAAGTACTGCAGCATAAAAAGTATAACAGTTCTAAATCAGAAGATGTGCTTTGGGTAAATGTTTGAAATGCACGTATTTCTGCTGTGAGAACAGCACAAAGCATTTATGAATGAGATGGAAGAAGAGTGCCCAGGTGAGCCAAAAAACATGTTGTTGAATATGTAAAGCCCCAGAAAGTTTTAAGAAGGAAGAGGAAAGGATGGATAAAATATAATTATCATTGTACTTTGGTGTTTCTTGCTTACTCTTTTAATTTCACATTGCCCCCAAAATGATTGAGATGATGGCTGCTTGTTTCTGGAAGATGGATTTCTGTCAAGGATAGAAATTTGACATGAGCGTAAAAGAAAAAAAGAAAAAATCCTTTAGCTAATGACCATACTTCATATCACAAACAGAGGAATATCTGCAAAATGTTTCATTTGGTTTGAAACTGCACATAAACTACTCATATCTGGGGTTTTTAATATACATATTTATTAATAATTGTATCTATCATAATTGTTTTTAATATATATAATAAGAAAGAAGAAAGACTTTTGAAAACAGTGATGATTACTTGTATATGATTTTTGATTGCGTGCACTTCAGGGCAACACCTGCCTTTATAAATTTCATGTCAACAGAATTCAATGAAAAATTGAAAGTTTATCAGAATTAAAATTTGCCAAAGGTTGTTATAATTTTATATAATATTAGATCCTGCTGTATGATCACTGATGAAAGGTTCAGTTCTGTGTTTATAAATGTGTAAATTTGTTATTTTAAAATGTAAAAACTGCATCAGTTAGATGATTGATTAAAAAAGGACAAATCAAAACCCAAGCAATGATGGAAAACAATAATTAACCTCAATAAGAAAAGTCAAATCTAAGCAGATGGAAGAACATATGCTAACTAAAAAGTAGATGTAATTCACTGTGTGAAGAGAGATCAGTAAAACCTAGAATTTCAGATTTTCTTTCTGTTCATCTTTTTTACCTTAAATAAATTGCAAAATGCTAAATTACAAGTACCCTAATAATGAAACAATGCAATAGGTCTAGGTAGGTAAGGCCACAGATACAATGAGCTACGAGTAGAAAAAGATGTTTGTTGTAGCTAATTACCTGTCTTAACCTACTAATCTCCTATTCATCAATAATTCAATTCAAACACAATTGCTATTATTTTCAGCAATTGCTATTTTGAGCTTATTGAAAAGAAAAAAAAAGTCCAACGTTACCAGCTTTGCCACCACTGATATTAAACAGGTAATATCAGGGAAGGGGAGGTGTAAGCGTGGGAGGTGGGAGAAGAGGAAGTACTACACCAAGAAAATCCACAAATAAACAAAAATACCCACCAAAACCCCAAAATTACATCTGTTTCCTGCTCATTTTGTTCAATCTTTTCACTGATTCTCCATTGCTCTGGGACTGGAATGATGTTTCATTACTACTCAAAGAGACAGTGTCCAAGTTTGATCCCACTATGATGAATAGAATGGGTTTTCATGGGGTTTTTTGCCTGTTTTTCAGCCTGCATATTTATAAACTACTGATTCTGTTGAAAGAGAGGTAGGAGGCCAAAGAAAGTGAACAATTAGTCAAACATTCACCTGTATCTTGGCAAAGATTTTGGATATAGATTGGTCTGTGAGACTGAGTGGATCATAAAACACTCTTCACTTTCATTATCAGTTGCAGAAGCTTAGAGGAGCAAGAAATACTGGATATGTTAATTTTTGTAATTTAATTAACACTACTGATTTCTATTACCATCCTCCTCACACTTAGCAGCTACACATTCATCTCTCACCTCCAATAAGAAATGGATACCTTTAGGAAAGCGATTAAAAAGTCAAGAGTTGGAGCCCTGCAGCCCATAGTTATGGGCCCATGCTGATTTCAACGAGCAATTAGAAACAGTCTCTGTTATGGTACCTTGTGTACACATTTTTATGAAGTGTATAAATCTTACTTCAAGAGATTCACAGTGAAATTATTTTTGTGGAGTATTTCTTCTCCAAAGCTAGCTTCAGTGCTCTATTAGATAAGTATTGAAAATGCCTTTGCAAAGGATCATAAAATCTTAGCATGATTCAGTGTTATAAAGTACCAGAATCTGCAGTTCTGAAACTATTTGAAATCAAAGAAATTCAACATTAATCATTAAAGTGAAGAGCTCTGTAGAAAAAAAGTTTCAAACATGTTTCTCCTATGTAAAACAATGGAGCTGACATAACTCCTTATGTTAGGGTAATTTACACACATTTCTTCTTTTTCTTTAATCATTATGAATTGAAGCATAAAGACACTCTCGGACATAATACTGTTTGCCTCTACCTGATATTTTAATTCAAGTGGCAAACACATGGAGTTGGAAGGGGCTTCCTGGCTTAACAAGTTCCAACTTTTGCTCTCACTGATAATTGTATTATAAAATCAGTTTTAAGAATAATTATAATTTGGGCTTTTTTTTTT
>VZTU01023796.1:33473-44205 GCA_013400835.1 Zapornia atra
CACTGCTACCGCTAGAAAGCTATTCCTTTGCTTCTTAGGAATGAGTTTAGCCTTAGTACTGGGAAAGCATTGGTATGTCTTCAAATAACCTACAGAAGACTAACTTGCTGTTGCTGAACCAGTTTCATCTGTTTCTCATTTACTTATGGGTTTGGGTTGAATTGGGTTTTTTGTAGAGATTATTCTTTCTTTCAAAAATGTGTTTTAGGGCTATCTCTAATCCAGCTGCTTCTCTTCAATTTGGTATCACCATTAACTCTTTTAAATTAGCAAATGAAAAATTGATGCCAGGCTAGAAATGGTATGACTCATGTATGATGGGATCAAGATTTTGAATCTGACTACAGCACCTGGTAGTGGATGAGTTTTGTTCTCCCCTGTCACAATCCATATATTTCTCTAGAAATATCGGTCAGTCCACCCCGTACCCTTGTTTGATATTCTAAATGCAGAGTAATACAATAGATGTAGATCCTTATTCAGTTCTTCTACATATATGAAAAATACGAACCAGTCGTGGCTTTGCCGCAGCCAAGAGCCGAGCACCACGCAGCAGCTCGCGCTCTAAGAGGGTGTGTGTGAGGAATTGGAGGGCAAGGGGCAAAAGGGGAGGGGAGGAAAAAGAAACAAAACAAACAAACCCTAGACCTGATGTGTTGGGATAAGGATAGTTTACTGGGACAGCAGAGAGAGAGAGATACAACAATAATAGGACTTCATAGCAAAATATACAGAACTGCACAATTCAGACCATACAGCTCAGAGCTGTCCCAAAACTGGACCGTCCCCAAAACCACGCATCTTGGAGCCATACACTCCTCCTTGCATCAGTTCCCCTTTATGCTGAGCATGATGTAATTGGCAAGGGACATTCTGTTTGGCCAGTATGGGTCACCTACGCTGGCTTTGTTCCCTCCTAGCTTCCTGGGTGTCCCCCACATTCTCATTAGGAGGACATCCTGAAAAGCTGAAAAATGCTTAACTGCTTGGCAACAACTAAAACCATCCCTGTGTTATCAGCACTGCTCCCATCCTAACTCCCAAACACAGGATTCCATCTGCTGCTAGAAAGAAAATTAACCCTATCCCAGCTGAAACCAGGATCACCACTAAATCAGCGTTTGCACTGACCAGCAGCCTCAGCCAGAGATCACATTTCAACTTAGATTATTGGTGGCTAAACCAAAATCTACTGCATTTACATAAAACCAGTATTCTCTACAGAACCTGTCAGGCATCTGACATTAAAAGAGACTTTTTCCAAAACAGTGTTCTATATATGGAGAGAGGTAGGTAGGTAGATAGATGGATAGATAGATACATACATACATAGATAAATAGATAGAGTTATATATATATATTTGTGGCTACAGGGTCAGCAATGCATTTGCATGGACATCTCTCATAAACACCATTTCTAAATTTCCAATTATATCAATGGGATTTTCAGTCTTAAAGGGCTGCAGAGTCAACTTTCCTAACAGCTAAGCAACATGATCTTAACCTCCTTAGGAGCTTACAAAGTTTTATAGATTAAAATACCTAGAAATTCCATCAGTCCATTTCTAGTAGTATATTTAGAAGTCTTCAAGTACTGTAACTCAACTTCTTTCCTACATTGTCAACTAAAAGTCAACAGGGACGTATCAGTGTCTCAGAAAGAAAGCAGTCTGAAAAAAAATTGCATCACTATGACTCTACTTAGAAGTCTGCAAAGAAAAATACATAAATATAAATCAATGTATTTAAATATATTTTTCACTGGTTAATTGCCTTCATTTTAGAATATGCATTTATATAATGTAATTTGAAACTTTCTAGCTACATCTTTTATCCAGTATTTCTCAGTCCTCTTTTGTCAAGCAGATCAAATACCTGTTGTTCAGTATTTTCTCTCTGCTTAAAGAGGTGATTTAACATTGTATTCAAGATATCTATCAAACTTATCTTTGCTAAGACAAATAGACAATAGTTTTTATTTTTTTACAATGTAGGCTGTTTTCTCCATCTTGAATGACTTGAAAGCCTTTTTTGTTTTTTTTTATTTTGCTTTTTGACTTGCTAGATGTAGCCTCCCCAATTTGCCAAGCATATTTAGGAACCATCTTATGACAAGTGTATGCAAAAATCTGGTGCTAATCTCACTTATTCTCTATGTGCAGTTAAAAGCTTTTTGTTGCTCCCTAAATTATATTCTTAAAGAACGAACTAGCTTTTTGGCACAGCATTATCCTGGCAATTCATTTTGGATTCTTCACACAACATAATTTTTAAAAGCATTTTCAAGATGCTGCTTTCCAAGATATAACCCCTACTCATTGAGTCATTTGGTATATATTGGGCTTTCAGTGATTCATAGTAGTTAAAGTTTAATTTGCTGACAGTCTTTCTAGAGTAAACTAGTGAGTTACCTCAAAAGGAAAACATTGGTGTGATTCTTGAAAGTTTGCTCTAGAAACTAGCCCCAAAAACATGGTATAGATGAAACTGCTCCACAACCTGCTGCTTTGTCCTCTGAAGCTTTATGATAGACACATATATATCTTTGGTTTCATGCAATTACATTATTAGCCTAATAGTATGCAGCGGATCTCTTATGTTGATTAAAAATGAGGGAAACATGCATATGGAGAAAAAAAAAATCATTGTATCAGTTTATAATTTTATTTTTAGAATGAGGACAATCTAAGTGGGCGACTTCTAAACAGTTCTGGGGAATCACTAACTGGAGAGGATATAGTAACATCTACCTTAAGAGTGCTTGTTTTCTCACATTTGCCACAGAAAAAGATATGAAAAGACAATTGGATTGTCCTGGAGAACTCTACTGGGAAGGAATTAAAGGATGTTTTCCAATCTGAAATTACTTTATTGAGAAGAGTTTTTCATTCATTCATTAATTCACATGTCGTATGCTACACTGATACTATATAGCATTAATTTTTTTAATCAGAATGCCATGTCATGCTGTCAAACATCTGATAAATGTCTAATATTATTAGATATATACTTCTAATTTTATCAAGAAAATTTTTGCTATCATCTAGGAAAGAAATAAAGTTTGACAAGCCCATTTTCTATAAAAATGCATTAGCTCATAATTATATTCATGTACTTTATTCCTCAATCAATTAAATCCCATTGAAGCTTTTAATTGTTTTCCTTTGGATTGCTCTCAGACTAAATGTTACATTTACTCGCCCATATTACTTGTTTTGTTCATTTTTTTTAATTGGCATAGTAAAAGACCTCTTTGATTTCCTTGATATACCCAGATATATTCAGAACAAATATAAACAAACAATAGATGTCCTTAGGTTATGTTTGCTTGATCTCTAACAGTAAGGTAGACTTTAATCAAAGTTATTCTCCCTGGCCATGGAAGTACCCTTTTTTATCTATACAAAGGTTCATTTTAAATAACACACATTTCATTTTTGTTTGCATTTTTCTGGTTTTATTTTTCAGTCCTTTTCATAGCATTTTGATTAATTCTAGGAAAAGAAACCTTCTGAAAATCAGAGTAGATATGTGTGAGGAGATTATTGCTTGAAACTGTCTTGTGTATTAAAGTCAAGCCATGATCTTGTTCCCCTATACAGACTAATGACATTTATTTATTTCCCCATCCTCTCAGGCTTCCTGAACAAGTTGCAATTTATAGTCTGAACATTCGAATCACTCACATCACCACTCCAGATTCCAGCAATGCCACTCACATCAAATTTCTTCTAATTAATAAGGAATTCCAGTTCCTCATGCCTGTTTTCCAGATCCCTACAACTTTGCAATAAGCTAGTGAAAACCTTCATTTTCTTGGACAAATTGTTTCAATTTGCTCACAGCAGGCAGAGGTTGCAACTTTCCACTTAGGATCAAACGCACTATTTTACCTTGATGATATCTAGTTTTTAATTGCTACACATTTGTCCTATGTCTGTACATATGTACATGTAGGTGGGTCAGCTGGCTGTGACATGACCTGAAAACTCAAAATTACCCTTCGAGTACAGCAATATAAATTCATTATAAGCCATGAAACCAAACTGGTTTGGGCTTTTTTCCCCTCCAATGTCACCATATTCATCTCTTTATATCTCCTATTTCAATGGAGAACAAGCACAGGATAGACATTTAGAACATAAACTTTCATCTTCAATTCACATAGTTTCTCTTTGAAATTATGCCACATATGGAATATGTGCAAGCTACATCCTGATCTAAAGCCTCAGCAAACCACCAACAACTGACATTTCACTGAAGCAATTTGACTATTTTAATTGAAGATTTTTTTCTTTTTTATTTTTCCTTTTTTTTTTTTTTAATGAAGATGGGGGAATGATGAATATTTGCTTCATAAAACCTTCAGAACTCTGAAACCTCCTTCCTTCAAGGTTTCACACAGTGCTCTGGACTGCTGAGGATGGCATAGCTGATGGAAGTTAAATCCGTCTCTGTGTAATCCACTAGTCTTTTTGTGCTATGATCTTTTCCTAAACTCAATCCAAAGGGAATGTGAGAAATTCTCACTCCCAACTACAGAGCCTGTCTTCTTAAATTAAACTGCAGAGAATTGTGCTTCCAGCTCTCAGAGTCCCCCATGCATCCACCATGGCAAAAGCAAGGGGCTGTAAAACACTTATCATCAGAGGAATGGGCAGGCAAGGGTGGCTAGCACAGCTCAAGAGTGGCTGACGCACAGGCGCTGTAGGTGTCTCTGCCAAGGAAGAATTTCAGCTGCAGCACCAACTTAGGCAGGCGGGAACAAAATACAAAGATAAAAGTAGAAGGAAATATTTGAAAGCAGCACCTGGGTGGGAATCTTGTGTGCAGCAAGAAGAGAAGTACACTAAGCAGAAATGAAAGTACAGCCTTGATGGGGAAGACAAGAACCTTGAACACAACTAAAGAGATGGTAAGCAGTGAAAAAATTTTAATTGGGGAGTTTCATGGCCTGAGCTTCAGGAGATAAAACTGGCTTTCACAGCAGTGTTCTGGAAGGATTTAAGGGGAACAAAGCAAATAGCCTGGCTTTTATCATAACCTGTGCAATGGTTAAATGGAGTTTTATGTATTTCTGTTACCCTTAGCTTTATAATGATTTTTTAAAAGAATTGGGGAGGGGTCAAAAAAAAAAATAAGAAGGAAAAAAAAATTTCTTCTGTGTTTTATGAAGGATATATTCTGGGGTACAGAAAGTTGGCTTTCTAACCTGACCATCAGAGTTACAAATATTCAAGATTGAAAACACTGTGCAGCACAAAAATGAGGGCCCAAGTACACAAAGAAACAAAAAAGTTCAGCATAGAAGATTATAAATTCCTTCCAAATTGAATCACAATCACAGTAGCTCATGATCATGTTTTATAAATCTAGTCATGCAAAAACACACTAAAAAAAATGACCCAGTTTGCTGAAGTTATTCAATTACTGACAATCTAAACAGAGTCCTGATTTTTTTCCCTGAAAGCCTATATTTAGTGCACTTGTAATTTAAAAATACACATTACTTTTTATGCTGTAATAGTGATGCATATTATACAATTCAAGAAAAAACTTCCCTACTCATGACAATGCACAAATGTAATAGTCTATAATGGCTATGAAACAAAGGCAAAACTAGAATTTCAAGTTAATTAATAGTCTTCAGGTAGTTCACTGACTGAATCTTACAATTATCATATTAACACACCCTATAGTTAAGGACCTCTACTGTAATACATTTGACTTCCTAATTCATAGCTTACACAACTATGCTCGTGTTTCAACCTAGAGCAATTTTACTATGGATGATTTGTTAAAATCAAAAAGAATTTGAAGCATAAATTCTGGCATTATTTTAACCATCACCGTGTAATCCAGAAAAAACCTAAATTATAGTTTTATTGATAGCTACGCTATCACTATTGAGTGGCTGAGGCCATATAAGGTATCTCTTTGTCAGTGTTACACTGCAATCCATTCAAAGAAGACTGTCTTTGTTATAAAAAAGACCACTTCAGTCTTGCCTGAAGCTGTTACCCGTTTCAGAATTGGATGAAATTTTTGATTCCCCTTATACCTCTGTACCTCCACAGAATGATATTGTGTTACCGAGCTGCTAGAATTCAGAAGACTCTTCCCTAAAGAATAACAATTTCCCTTTTCCTCTTACAATGACAGTAATAATAATTTTAGTATTAACAGAATAAAAAAGAAAGAGACCTGATCTATGAAAAAGATCCTCTTATGTTAGTCCTTCCATAGGAAGATGTTCACAATCAATATGACACCATAATCTCTGATTCATCCTATCACTATTATATGACAGTTAAATAAGGTAAGTACATCAGAATTGCTAGAATTATTAACTTATTTCTTGTTATATTAACCATAACAGTCATTCCTGAAGGATTATGTATATTACAGCCATTATTTGAGACATTAACACCCTCTTCTTGATGGAGAATTCTCAGTTGCGTCTGCTGCATGCTCCCCTCCCCATCATTAGCCATCACTAACTGCTTCCCTTCCAACTTAGTTCTTCTTTCTTCTACATATCAACAAAACACTCTTCATTTGCAACAGAAATATCTCTCTCCTAATTGAGGTTTCCAGGGAAGCAAAGTGAGATAATTTAATTACACTCCAAATAGCTACGCTACCTCAAACTGTTCAAATCTCTTTAAATCAAACCTCACATAACAGGTGGAGTGCACATAATCTTACAAATGTAAATAAGTATCATGGGCAGTACATACCTCAGACTAAGCTTGAGAAATTGAATAAAAATTAGCTTTATTGCTCAGTTGTTTATGCGCAGAGCCAAACATGACATTCATGATCTCAGAAACTGAAAGGATATGCTAAGCATAAAACTGTGCCCAACTACTTTGAATATGAGAAGATGCACCAAAGTAGTTCAGCCATTTTTGGTCACTGCAGAAAAGGAACAAGTCTGACAGCATATAAATTGTACTTTCCCAGAATTAGACTAATCAGCCTTCTTCCAGGCAATTAGCAGGTGTTTCTGTCTATCTGCATACTTACATGCCCTCTATTATCACACTCTCTGAGCATTTCACAAACTTTAATGAGCTTGTCTAATGCAGAGGTAGAACCTATGCTGCATCTCATCAGTGCAAGATAAGTGAGGTGAGGCTAAGAATGATCCTTGATGGAACATCAATGTTGAAGGGCTCAATAGAGGGCAGAGAAGTATAAAAGTCTTGATCACTCATGGCTATTCAAGCTCCCTTGGATTTTGTTACAGAACTAGAATGATAGTGAAGAGGAAAGAGATCAGAGTTTAATTCTAGTTAAATTCTTTATGAGATTAAGTTAGCATGCAGCTCAGCCTGATCTTGAAAGTTCAGTGGCACTAGGAACACAATTCTGTCTCTGTTTTTGCAGTTGTACAGAAGAAGCATATCTACATGAGATGCTTAGCTCATGATACATCAGATACAAGCTGGCATAATGTTCTGTCTACAAAAGGAAGTCAAGCAGATTGCGTACACAGGCTGAATTAATGTTACTTGAAAAGTAAAGATTTTTTCCCCACAGATTTTGACACTTCTATAAATTAATTAAAGTTTGTTGCCAAATAGATTTGATATTATATATTCTTTAGTTCTTGTGTTTGAATATGAGTATTTCTGTGACTTTTGAGTGAAAAATATTTCTTTCTTAGCCAATTATAAACAAGAGCCTCCTGATGGCAGGATGATTATGCAGAATTTGGTGAACTCCAGGCTAGATTGCAGCTACGTGCTGCACTTAAATACCTGTGACCACACACTTTCAGCAACAAGGGTAGGGCAAACAGCATCTTTGGAAGGCAAAGGGTATTTCTGACTTAATCTGCCACTGAAAAGATGAAAATACTTTATAGGAATTTGTTTCTGTTACCTTTAGTAGAAGTCTCTGAAGGCTGACACTATTCCACATGAGACACTGTATGGACATACAACAAAGGGATGTAAGAGAGCAGACCTAAGGCCATTGTGGCAACATATAACAAAAGACAGTTTCACAAGATAACCCCTCAGAAGCATAAGGATAAATTATTTCCTAAAGAAAGACTGAAGAAACTTTTCAGCCAAATGAAAAATGAGACATGGTACCAAAAAACGTGAAAGCAGAAAAGGTCTTTCCTGAATACTTCTTCTTCAAATAAATCTTACCATATAATGAAGGTAAAAGATGGTAGATGTAGAAGGTGACAGCAACGAGAAAACTGTAATGGTTCAAACTAGAGAAAGAATGAGAACAAGTACCTGAACTAGGATGCACTGATGAAACTGTCACTGGTTAAAATTAAGGAAACTAGACTAAAATTAAGGAAAACTGAAGCAAAAGAAAAAGACATAAATAACATAATTTACATCTCTGGGAACAAAAAGAACAATAATTTGAAATTGGAGGGCAAGTCAGGAGGCAAGAAGAAATGAAAAATTGTCAAGCCTGAAAGAGAATGTAATTAAGGAATCATTAACAGTCCAATCTGAAAAAGTGATTACTAAAAGCGCACACAATATATTTTCCTACATCTGCAATGGGTAGGATTCCCAGAGATAAAGTTGTCAAAATCCATTACTATCAGCTGGATAATATCCCTCTTTTGGGATGGAATATTTTCTTCACAGATTTATAAAATACTAATCTTTTAGAACCTCTTAAGTGACATTTGAGCAGAAAAGAGATGAAGAATAAAAGTAATGAGGCATTATTTAGATAGAGGTGACACATCCCTTAAATCTCTATTTGCTTTTGACAGTTTTACCTTTACAGTTTTACCTGTTACCTTTTACATATTATATAAAACTAGGAGGTGCTCACAAATAGCAAAAGAAAATGGCTATTACACAAGAAATAAGTGAAAATAAAGATATGTTTTGAGGTTTGTTCCTTTTTCATAATTTCACCTTAAAGCAATCAACAAAAGAGAAAGGGGGAAAAAAACCCAAAACAAACCCAAAAACAAAGGTCTTGAATCACTGTAAGTCTACAATACCGTAAACTTGGAAGGAAGATGCAGTCCCATCAATCTTTTGCCTGTAGAGGATCAGGAAGCAGAAGGGAGAACTCATCGAAAGATAGGTACTTGAAAAACACTCCCAGTGTCTCTATGCTTCCCAGAGTTAACATAATGAGTAAGAGTTCTCAACCCCCTAATTTTAGATAAATCCTAGAAGATGTATTTTTATCTAAAGATTATTTACCTTGAAAACTGCATATACAAATATAGTTGAGGTATAGATCAGATGATGGGACGTTATAAATTAATGTTAGGTTCACGTTACATTGGGTCTCTGAAGATCAAGAATTTTAAGTGAAAAGCTCAACTGTAACCACATAGGTAATTTACCTGGTTGATAGTCACATACTTCTGAGGTACTTCCCTCAAATCTCCATCAGAGGCTGTAAAATGTAGGGGAGGGATGGAACTGTAGTACTACTCATAACAAAGGAGAGGGAAAATGGACCTTGATGAATAGCAAAGAACATGACAATGTCTATACTTTGTGATGTTGAAAGGTCTTTTTGTAGGATGGTAAAAAATAAAAGATAGTGAAAAAATCCATAATAAGAGTGTTCAGAATATTGCTTGGGAAAATGGACTGGAATTAAAAAATAATAATAATTAAAAAAAAAGCAGACAAGGATATAGTGATTAAAATTACTAAGAACAAAGTATTAAAGCCTGTGAGAAAATATATGTTAAGAAATGGCACAAGTACAAAAAGTGAGTTCTTTGCAGTCTCGGTAATTGTTAATTTTTTTTTTGACAATAGTACAGCAGAAACACTTTTTTTTACCAGCACACTCTTTTTGAAAGAAATAGGATTATGTTTTATTACAACATATATCAAGATATACCTCTACAAGTAAGAACAGTGACTATGAATAACCTCATTAAATTAACTGCATTAATGTAAAAGACCTTAACAGTAAAATAAAAAGGAGGAAAAAGTAGAAAGAGCTTGCAAAGTTCCTAGCAGACATCAGGAGACACACTTCGGAGATGCAAGAACCATTATTCAGAGAAAAATTGTTTAAAAAGTTTTCTTTCTTTTAGGACCATTCTAAAAAGAAAGGTGATGGTATAGCACTAGGGAAAAAAACAAAACAAAACAAAACAAAAAAAACCAACAAAAACCAAAACACCTAAGGGTAAGAAAGAGAGAAAGTAAAGGAATAGGAAATACCAGTCCCAGTTTGACCTCAAGGATTAAAATTAATCAGCCAATGCCTTAAGCCAGTGCAAGCAGACTCTTACAATGGTTTCAGGTGTAGCAAAGTCTGGCTCCAGAGCTTTCACATTCTGCTTGTAAAGCAGAATCATGCAGCATCTGGTACAGCTGTTGTTCTCTAGATTTCTATAGGCAGGTGTGGGTTGGATTCTTCTGCCTGGCTTAGGTTCTTAGTAGTTAGACAATCTAAATTGTAAACATAATCATAAAAACTTAATTTACCATTTAATCACAACAATCCCAACAATCATTTTGACTGATGATTTTTTACTATTTTTCAAGATAACAGAATTCTAAAGACTTCTCAAAAAACATTATTCTAGTTGGCAAAACTTGGTCTTTTTTAATGCTTCCTGTGCTTTTAGGTTTTTAGTAACTTTATGATAAAATTATTTGTCAAGTAAACCACAGACTGGATTAATGCACACTCCTTCTCCTGCTCTTTTTCCATTAGGGGGAAAAAAATAAAAACAGAAGGGAAGGGGGAAGGGGGAAGG
>VZTU01023796.1:44487-62310 GCA_013400835.1 Zapornia atra
AAAAGAAGAGAAAAGAGAGAAGAGAGAAGAGAGAAGAGAGAAGAGAGAAGAGAAAAGAGAAAAGAGAAAAGAGAAAAGAGAAAAGGAAAAGAGAAAAGAGAAAAGCATTCCTGGCCTTTTTGTCCTTTTCAGGTTTCTTAAATAAATATTGATTCAATAAATCAGATTTGTTGGCCCTGTTTCCAGTAAGTACATAATTCTTTTTCTTCTTGTGAAATTGAAAGAACTTCGACTTCCTCTTACCTACAAAGAAAATATCTGTGTTTGTTTCCTAATCAGTTCAAGCAGGCTAATGTGTACTTTGTTGGGGATGCTCTGCAAACTACCACTCCCAGAATGCTTTCCCAGTGCCATGTCACATATCGGCCCAAGTGAACTCAAAACAACTTTGAAATGTGTAAACTGGATAAGTCAATTTCCTGCTATCCAATTTGCACTTGCAAATGTCACTTTGCCTGTAGAAATGCAGATTCTTACACATGTAATATTTGCATCTACACATGTTTTGAAAATTTGCCTCTAGGCAGACAATCACATTAACCCAGAGCAAATTGTTCCTTTTCTTAAAAGCAAAAAAGTTACCAAACCTTCAGATCAAAGAGACACTTCAGCTAAAGGTCAGGAAATCCAGCTGCAATTTGGCTTTAACTAGTGCTTTAGATCTCAACTTTAAATTCTAATTAAAGATTGAGGTAGAAGTATGAAATTCTAATGAAGAAGCTGTAGGCTATATTTTTCAGTGTTACATCATGTCCTCTGTTATTTCTAAGAGGAGAATATTGGTTTTGTATACTTAGCATAATTTTAGGGCTTATTTTTCTCACAGAGAGGAGCATGGAAGTTATATGAATAATACCTGACTGCTGGTATACAGGAAAAATTAAGTTAGCATACTGTCTTATTTAATTTTTTTTTTTTTTTGCACTTTAATTTTTAAAAAAAGGTTTTGGAAATTCTGTGATGTCCTGTTGAGATTCTTCCTGTTCCATGCCCTATATGCTGGCAAGTAATTAAAATAAATAAATATTTTTTTTAAAAAAGGCTATGTTTGCCATTAAATCTTGGCTCTATGTTAAGAAAAATAATTACAAAACTGTTAGCTAGCATTTCAGCATTTCCATACACAGTGACTGCACTTGACTAATGCTAGCAACGTTGTCCAAGGCTCATGCAGATTGTTACTTATTCCTTCTATTGGCTTTTGGTTTGGTGTCTCCTGTTCAGGCACCTGTTCACCTGTTGACTTGCTAGAAATGCAGTCTACATTCTCCAGTTCATCAATCTCTGAAATGCATTATTATACAATCTAATTACAAGGAATTTGCATAATTTAACATTTCTGTGTAGAGGTCTTTATTCTACCTTTGCCACCTGCCATTGTTGTATAGATAAATATACTTTCTTACTCTTTCCAAATATTCAAGGGCAGATACCATTCATTCAAACTCCCAACTGCTGTATCCATTTTCAAGTGATGCTTAAATGATTTGTAACTCCTTATACTCATGCATAATATCAAGGAAGACACATACTCATTTTCAGTATCCTAAATGCATTTGGATAGTTTCCTTCTTGGAAACTGAAGGACTAGCTTACTTCACCATGTCATTCTCTCAGCTTTCACTCTCTCAGAAGCAAGATGGGATTTCTTGAGCCATAAAATCCTCTGTTTTGAATTACTGTAATCTTGAAGAATTTCATATTGTTCCAATCATACTGGGCATTATTTTTTGACTTCGCAGTTTAATTCTTTGACTTGCCCCCGGTGTACCTGAGCAAGGAATATGTCTTCTTAATATCCTATCAGTTCTTTGGTTCACTGAAATTTACTCATAATTCTCTTGCTAAAAAAACCTCCTGTTTATGCTGCCAGTGTTAGGCATTTATTCCTTGATCTGTCCAGTATAGGATAAAATCTGGTTTTTTGCCCACTTTCACCTCTTTCTTCTTCGTGTTTTATTTGGAACCCTCATGAAATATTGGGCACCCCTTCAAAGAGGAAAAAATAAAGCTTTAGGATGTTGACAGACTCTGTTCTCTTAGGTTATGAGTTACTTTCATCCCTGTCTGATATCTTTGCCAGCAGAAATGATTTTCCTGAACACAAAACATCCTGCTGCTGGAGTCTTGATATTCATTGTATTTTGAAAATAGTCAACACCGACTTGAAAATACTCAACACTTGCTTCTTCACAGTGATTTCCAAGGCTCTGTAATCAGATTGCATGTCCAGCTTTTGCCTGGAGGTGAATGGCTGGAGTTTTTCTGTTCAAAGAAAAACAGCTATTAGTTGTTTCTCTACCTAATCTTCTGGTTGTTCTGTGCTTGCTATTACTCCACCAGCCAATCACCACTGCTTGGCCTCCTTAAAAAACATAATTTTGTAACTTCAAATAATTCCATTGTTTAGAGAATAAATACCTGTAAAAAAATGTTTTCTTGTGTTTTCTTATGTTTGTTTGTTTGTTTCTTTGTTTTTTAACAAGTTCAGCATTGTCTTATTGTTGTTATTGTCACAATATTTCACAGGATTTTAGAGTGGTGAGAGGATTCCAAGGGGCTACAGAACATAGCGAGTCAGAGGGACATCCCTAGTTTCACCAAGATCTGTCACGCCTCTGTGACTAGTGAAAGACTTTAAAGAAAATGAACAGCAGTGGATGAGCTTCAAGTCAGGTGTTCCTTAAGGGACCATGACCGATGAGACCTGGTAGACTGCATCTGAGAGTGCTGACAGAACTAGCTGATGTTCTAGGAAAACCACTTATTATCACTGAATGTCCATAGAGATCAGGAGAGTTCCTGTATTGGGAGGTTTAAAGAAAATGTCTTATTTGGAGTACTAGTGGTCTTGAGCCCTGTTCCACTGGGCCTGATTAGGTGCTGGAACGTGTCCAGAAAAGGGTGAAAAGGCTTGGAGACAGGGAAATAAATGTTATGAGGAGTGGCTGAGGGAACTGTGGTTGTTTAGTCTGGAGAAAAAAGACATTGAGGGGAGACATTATTTCTCTCTACAACTACTTGAAAGGAGGTCTTGGAGAGGCAGTGGCTGATCTTTTTTTTTTTTTCCCTAGTGACAGTAGGAGAAGAGGAAAAGGTGTCAACTTAGACCAGGGGAGGTTTAGATTGGATATTAGAAAAAAATTTCACAGAGAGGGTTGTTAGGCATTGGAACGGACTACCCAGTGAGGTGGTGGAGTCTCCATCCATGAAGGTGGTTAAAAACCAGTTAGATGTGGTGCTGAAGAACATGGTTTAGTAGTGGATGGCAGGTTAGGGTGATGATTGGACTTGATGATCTGAAAGGACCTTTCCAACCAAGACAATTCTATGTTTCTATGATTCTATGACTATTTGAAATGACCAAGACTTTCCCAACTAGCATTGTACTATGCTCCAGAAAAACACAGGTCTTCAATAATCCCTTCTGCTGGTCCTAGAGGATGTCTTAGATACACTGCGTAAACACATCTGTGTTTATCCAACTAAATCAAACTGTAGTTCTTATGAACAGGAACTGAGATATCTTTTTTGTATATGAACATCTACGTCTATGCATTACATTTAGGTGTCTCCATGTGAAGCTGACTCCCAGAATTTTCACCAAATCAAGGTCTTATTATGCTAATTGTATAGTGGAGCCAAATCCCAAATGCCTACAAGCTTTACCAGTGATTCTTCTCACACAATATTTTTAATGATTAAATGAACAATGAGGAAAGTAAGAAACTTACTGTGTGTCTTTCTATCCAGGTACTTTTTTTTTTTATAATGATGTGATTTTTTTTTACCCTGAGGCTATGTCTGCACAAGGTACGGATCATAGTGCAGAGATCTTGCACTCATTTGAAGCTGGTATGTTCACGTTACCGCAGTGCTGCATCTACCCAAAAGACTAAGTCATCTAAATTGCTTTCAAGGCCCAAGTGAACACCGTGCTACATGGATGTAGTAGTTCAATGCAGTGAAAGCTTCAGGGAAGGCATTGACCCTATAAATCACCGCAGATCTCCAGCTAGTATAGTGCCCTTTTCATGATATAAGTAACATAAATGAGAAGGGGAAGGTCGATATTCTGAGATGTTACTAATGCTCATGTCAACAGCAACAAAAAATACAGGTGAAAGACTTTAAAGTGCAAAACTCAGATATGGAAAAGAAACAAAGCCTCTTTAGATGAAAACCAGCAGACTTTAGAGTTGCCACTATGGTCTGTGGGGTTTGCACTTCAGTAAGTTAGGCCAGGAATTATTTAAATATTGTTAGGAGAACCAAGATGATTTGTATTAATGTTGGAAGTGTAATGTTAAAACTATCTGCTAGCATTACCAAATTACATTGACATGCTAAAATGAATCCAGCTTAAAGCCACCAAAATAGTTAAGGAACACATAAGGTACAGGAAGGGTCACAGAATATTAGGTTTCATGCATACAATCACACAGAAACAAGGTTTGCTCAACCTTTGGAAGTCAAAGGGGAAAGTCTATTGCTGTTTAAGAATACATAGAATGAGGGTGTAGATAAGGTAGGGCTGGATTCTTCTCAGAAGTACATAAAATAGAATCAAAGAATCATTTAGGTTGGAAAAGCCCTTTAAGATCATCAAGTCCAGTCATAAATCTACCACCAAATCCAACACTAAACCATTCTCTCAAGTGCCACATCTATGTGTGTTTTAAATACCTCCAGGGATGGTAACTCAGCCACTTCTCTGTGCAACCTGTTCCACAGCTTGACAACACTTCCAGTGAAAAAGTGTTTCCTAATATTCGATCTAAACCTTCTCTCATGCAACTCGCATTCTACCATTTGTTATGTGGGAGAGGAGACCTGCACCCACCTTGCTAAAACCTCCTTTCATGTATCTGTAAAGAACTATAGGGTCTCCCCTTAGCTTCCTTTTCTCCAGACTAAAAAATCCCAGTTCCCTCAGATGCTCTTTATAGGACTTGCCCCTACACCCTTCATCAGCTTCATTGCCCTTTTGGACACACCCCAGCAGTTTAATGTCCTTCTGGTAGTGACATGCTCAAAACTGAACACAGTATTCAAGCTACAGCTTCACCAGTGCTGAGCACAGGGGAATGTGCGATCCTTTACCTAGTCCTGCTGGCCACACCAGCGCTGACACAAGCCAGAATGCTGTTTGCCTACTTGGCCGCTTGGGCACTTTGCTGAGTCATATTCTGCTGGCTGTTGATCCACACCTCAAGCTACTTTTCTGACAAGCAGCTTTCCAGTGACCCATCCCCAAGCTTGTAGTTGCGTTGGGTTACATTGAGTTGTTGTAACCCAAGTGCAGGACCCAGCGTTTAGTCTGGGGATAGGCAGGTCAAGAAACAATAGACACAGTTGTACCCTGTGAAATTCTGTCTTATGAAGAATAGTCCTATCATGAGGGCAGACAAATATTTTAATAGGTTACCCAAAGAGATTGTGATATTTCTATCCATGGAAAGATTCACAAATCTGAAGAAGTTCCTTAATAACCTCTTCTAAATTGACATGTTTTCACTTACTCATGTCTATAGTTCCTTTCTAACCTATACTCCGACTTTATGAAATCTGTGGGCTAGTTCAAAGTGCAGTAGGAAATACTCCCAGGCTCAAATTTGACTGTTGCAGTCAATTGCAAAATTAATGATACTGCTAGGAAATGAGAATAACACCAGCATCCCCATGAAACAGTGAAAACTGAGAAAATTAACTGATTTTAGAAATGTATGGAAAAGCTTTCCAAGGCTATTCACTAATTTGTGACTCTACTATTCGGTTCTCCAAGAAATGCCTCTTGCAAATGCAGCATATATAAATTCCTAGCAGATATAAATAAAAAAGCACTTTCGATCATACAGTATTAATACATTTTACAAAGAAAATAAAGTTCCTTCATTTGAAAATGTATTTGAGACACAGCAGTACATTTGTCCATTTTAAAATTGTTTGTATTTAGGTTTTTCTTTGTTGGTGCTTTTATTTGTTTTCCCTCCCCCCATATTTTACACCTGAAGGAGAAATAAAGAAGTTTTGTTCAGACGTGTCCTTGGAGTTCAACACGTATTTCATGGCATTACCTTTCCTTTAACTTAACAGTGTTGCAACTCTGGTTTGGGCCCTTTTATTTTGTTTAAATGTGAGGAAGACACTCAGAGGAGGTTCCCAGAGAAGCACAGAGAACTTAAGAAACAACTTTTTTTTTTTTTTTTGACTGCAAATTCTCAAACCCCTTGGTGGAACAATTAAACATGACAAATTAAACATGACAAATTCAGGAAGATTCATCTTGGAGAAAACATGTGCCCTTAAACTTGTGCCGTTATTAATTTATGGAAAGTTTGTAGGTACTTATTACTGTTTTTTCAACACAGCTAACACAATAAAACCTACACAGCCTGCTTCAATTTAGCCTTGAGGATCACAGAAGTTGAGAACTCTTGCTTCCATTAAGACAGAAGTCTTCCTATAGTTATTTCTTCTTTTAACAGTGATCAGCACTGCACAAAAGTTTTGTGATACTTGAAGGAATAGTAAAAGAAAAACAAATGGGAAGCAGAGGGAAAAATATTCTTGATTACAGGAGGTAGAATAATTGCTGTTGTAATTTTATTTTCCTGCGCCCTTGCCCAATTTTCAATTTCCCATAGTGGCAGCAGGTCTAGTAGCAAGTAACTTCTCAAAGTTCAAGAAAACCAAGACTGTTTCTGCAAAAAAGAGTTTTATTCTCCAATTATGCAAAATTTTCACTGCTTCTTAGAGGCACACAATTGAAGCTTTATTAACATAAAAGATGGGAAAGTTTTGCACAAAAGTAAAACAGAGACTCACGTACTAATCCTTTGTTTTAAATCTGAAATTCGATCTGGTAAACTTGTAAATGTATTAACTGATGAGACAGAAGAGTAACTTCTTTTTGTTTTGTTTGTTCGATTGCTTGTTTGGTTTGGGTTATTTTTGTTTGCTTTGGGGTTTTTTGTTTCTTTGTTTTGTTTCAGGTTTTTTTCTCTTTATTACAGCACTTTTCATCCAAACAAATAGCACCCAATGAATTCTCTCCAGGACTAAATGATGTAGTTTTAACACTCTGAGTAATGTGTTTCATTTTATACTTCAGAATCACAGTGAAAGAGGACATCAACTGGACATCCACTTGCCTCCAGATAAAATCAACTGCATCAAATTCATTCTTCACTGGTGTTTGTCTCATTCATTCTTAAAAAATTCCAGACATGATGATTCCACACTTCCATAAATAATTTTTTCCAATATCGACACAGTCTTACTTTTGTACATTTTTTATTCTAAAATTTTAAGTAATTATTTCAAATGCAATTCAAACCCATTCACAGTGAAGATGGAGAATAAGAGAGTACAATCATCTTTGCACAAGACTTTCTCATATTGAGTATCTTTTATGTCCCTTTGTTTTCCCCTAGATTTAGAGTGAACAGAACATTGGCAAAAATTAGAATTTTATAGTATAGAAGATTTTCATTATGTCCTTCTACAAGTTTGGGGGTTTTTTTTTGTTTTTTTTTTCCCCCTAGTTTGGCAGTAAGGAAAGTCAAAGGATGTTTTGGACACACGATAAGTGCAAGTTTTGGTGGAACAGTTGAAATATAACATGTAGCTTTTACAGAAACACTAAAATATTATTTATATTTTATTTTTATTCCCTGAATAATGAATGTCTGTGTCATGTCAGCTTCTGATATTATTTCCTTTCTTTTTTCCCTCCACTTGGGTTTCCTGCTTAGCAGAATCTGTCTTCCTGTCCTCAGTCCCTGTTATTGTTTGCTAAACATAGAACCTCTTTCCTTGTTTGTTTGTTCCTTTTTCCCACAGTTCTTATTCCTTTAAATTCTCCTGTTGGTGTTTGGGTTTGAGTGGGATTTTCTTTTCTGTTGTTTTTTGTTTGTTTTTTTCTTCTTACCTCTGCATGTCTTCTTCATATCTTTTCTTCTCACTCACATATACTGGGTCCCTTGAAGACTAAAGAAAACAAAAGAGGTCATGACTGTGGGGGCATGTGGAATATAGGATCATCTAGTTCATTAAGGTCATCAGATGAAGAAGCTTTTCAGGTCAAAGGGAATAATAACAAAGAAAGTGATAAACAAAACACTCAGAGAGGGAAACTTGATAAGTGAACAAATAAGGGAGACAAAGGATTACCAGAACTCCACAAACACTAAATGATGGGTCATTAAGAAAGTATGGGTACAACTTTGAAGAGGCACAATCCAGGCTTCATGACTGATAACAAGAGGGAAACAAGATGAACATGATCAATATGGTTATTGCAGGGGGATCTGGAGGACTATGCAAAGCCTTTAAGGAATTTGTAGGGGAAGGGTCATAGGTGAGAAAAAGGGAAGCATCAGTGAGGGAAAAGGGAGGGGGGAGGGGCAGAGCAAGAAAGATAAAATGTTTGATAGTATGTACATCTACTCTATTTTCTTTTTTAAGTTATTTCTTCATCATCTTCTGTACAATTTCACTCTCTATCCCATGCAGATGTGTGCTGCAAAGTACTAGAGTATGGAGAAGAAACCGTGGGTGACGGGGCTCACAGGTCTGTGTGCCAGTGACCGGAGAGTCTAAAACATCAGTGTCTGCATGCGTGTTATAAGGGTCAGTAACTCGCTGGAGGGATCTCAACGTGTTTTTATTTACCCCTAATGAATTTAAGTTGATGTCCATGGATGTGTATATGTAACTCACGAAGAAAGTTCAAACTGGACAAGCCAGTGAGAAGGAGGAAAACATGCATATGGAAAGATTACAAATCTTCGTAAGGAAGTGCAGGTCCCTTATATCAGGGCAGGAGTATCAGGTGAGCAGGGGGTCTGTGCTGGTATTCCGGGAAACCTGCAGGTGTGGGGTGTGCCTGTTTGACAAGTGTGTCAGTGCTTCATGGTTGCAGCAAGCATCCAGCTAGATGAGCTGGCAAGTTTGGGACCAACGGAACTGGTAGGGGGGAGACAGAGGCTGGACAGGGGTGCTGGGTGGGCAGAGGGACTGTGGCAATTCTCAGGGGGTTCACAAACATGCATGTGCTTGTGAACCTGGAGAATGTGGTATGAGTGCTGCACTAGTGATCTTTTGTCTCTGAGAGCTCAAGAGGAGGGGGCAGACATGTTTGTCCATACTTTTATGTGAGGTTCATGTTCATTTAATTTGAGTCCTGGCAGTGTTATTACATGGCTGCTACTGAAGGCAGTGCCCTGTGTGTGGCAGCCCGTGCGGCAGCCTCTGTAGTGCATGTGTGCTCACACACCTCTCAGGAGTGCACAGTCTTGCTGCTGGCCAAACCTGCAAACAGAAAAGCAGCAGCCGTGTCTGTCAGCCTAGGATAGAGACAGCCAGGTCTGTGGGCACAGGTGGCTGGGCCTCATCATCTTGACAGGAGGAAGCCTTGAGTCCCTGAGTCCACTGCAGGCCATGGCTTCACAAAGACCTTAGGGTAGCACCTGAAAACCACACGTCTGGATTTATGTTCCTTTGTCCCTCAAGTTTAGCAATGGGAGTAGCCAGGAAGTGACTGCAAAAGCACTTGTTAGAACACAGTTTTCCTAATTAAACTTTGAACTTTCCAACTTGAATTTCTGGAGCATCAAAGCAGTTTAGGGGGAATAAGGAAAGGAAAAAAAAACCCACAACAAAAACAAACAAACAAACTTGAGTTTGTAGTGAAAGGCACCTGTAGATATTCTGCAATTATTGTCAACAGTGACAGTGCCTTGTTTTTCTTTGCACTTCCACCACATACTGACTAGGGTGATTGTTTCAGTGATTTCTGTTTTGCAATAAATCTGAAATTATTTTCCTTGTCAGCATGCTGGCAGAAACAGCATGATGATACAGAAACAGTGACAAAACAAATTGGCAACAGACACTTCAGGTACCTTTGTCAGATATGAAATACACGGTATCCAGCAAATAAATCTATTAGTTCTTAGTAACAACAACAACTGACAGTAAGACTAAAAAAAAATCAGACTTCTTGAATAAGTGGACAAAGCTTTCCAAAGGATCTGCAAAAAGCATTGTCTGTTTTTTGTCTTGGGCTTGACATGGCAGAAAATATGTGTAATGCACAGAGGATGCAGGATTATTTATTCTATTACATAGAGTCTTCAGGTCAATTTGCAAACAAACTCAGGCACCAGAGTTGCTGTAGGAATATTTCTGACATTTTCAACAGTGTAAAAGTCTTGAGCACAGCTACATAATCTTACACAATTTTTCTGGACTTTATCAGAACACAGGAATAGATGTGACCCTGATTAATATGGTAGTTCTAAAAGCAGTTTGTTTGGAAAGTCCCCATCTAACTGTCTGCAGTAAGGACATTTTATAATTACTGAGAAGTAAATTTCAAAACTATGAAGAGATTCCTTGAGAATTTCTTTATCAATACACAGTGGATACCAACCAAGGAACTTTTAGAGGGAAGGGATACATTAACATAAGTGAGACTTTACTTTTCTGTACTTCCTCATGGAAGGATAGCAGCTACCAAGAGGTGAACACAAGTAATATATTTTCAGTCTGTTTTGTTGGGGCATAATGATCCAACATGCTTACAATACAAGTAATCTGGAACTTAGTGCCTTAGAAACTTCTTAATACTGTTTTATTCAATATATTTGTGCCTAGTGGTACAGGATTTATCTGGGATCTAACTGTGATCTGTAATTATTTATAATATTCCCTTTAAGGTAGCAATCTAAATTAAAATTACTAGCCAGAAGGTTTTTTAAAAGAGCAATCCTAGCCTCCTTAGAAAATCACAGGCATATTGATATAACTAGTTCATCATACATTTTCTAGCACCCTAAGGCATACCAAAGACTTTTTTCCTTTTTTTTTTTTCCTGTTCCATTTTCATATAGGATCTCGTTGAGCTTCAAATTGTAAGCTTCTATATCAATTTTATTTGCTTGTTTATTGATCTCTCACTTTATGTAAAGGCAATGAAATGTGAATTTTGGGAAGCCACAGGACACTGGTAAATTTTTATATAATGTTGCACACAACATTGACTCATTTATTCCCTTATTAACATGAAGTTTTTCTTTATTATCACTTGTAGGAAGGAGTATGATGAAAATCTGTTGTGAATCTCTATTCTGGTTTGTCACTCAGCAGGGAAATAAATAAATGTCTCCAATAACTTTATTCAAAGCATTTTCTTTGGTAAACACAATAAAGTACACATAGAGACATGCAAGCAATGAAATACCAGAACATCTGGTGAACTGCAGGTGGGCCGGGAATATGAAGTCAAAACAGGTGCAGAGAAGCAGGTTTTCTTGATTCTGAAATTGTATTAGATGCTGGTAGGTTTCTGTATATGTGAGGCAATGACCTGCATGGTTTCCACGTAGATTAGAATGAGTCACGTGTCATGTTCAAGAACATATTTAATGAGAGGACACAACTGCAAAGAAAACACTATTACATGAAGTTTTAAATTAATATATATATTAATTATAATGTCTGTGGATGTCTACATTCCCTCAATCTTTCCCTCTGTCTTATTCCTAAAGTATCAGTTAGACCTGGTGTTGAAAAATTACTGTTTCTTAGGTAAAACTACTGTTACCTAAGCACCTCTACTCTTCCCTTTAGAGTACAGTTGGGATTTTTTTAAACAGTACTCCTTTACACATGTGGCAAATAGAAAAGATAACAAGAAAAAGGATGTTTCAAAAATTCAGTAATATTTTTAAAATCCCAAAACAGGAGCTAATGATTCCTAATCTCTTTGGCAAACTTGGCCACCAAAATTTATCTGAATCCTTTAGCGTTCCGAAATAGAACTGTAAAATATTTCAGGAATAAGATATTTCATTTTATGTTGTGTATTTTAACCTCATTCAGAACTCTAAGGAGCAAGCTCCTTTTCATGACTTCTTACATTGTTTTACTTCTACTAGGCTCTGTAAATTGGCAAAGGAGGTTTGAAATGTTAATGTGTCTTACTTAAATTCATTTGGTTATCATTTGAATTTAGTATTTTTCATTTACCTTGTGAGCATAGATACAGATACAGTCTGCCACCTTTGGTACAAATATACCCACTGGTATACGTATTTCTATCTGTGCTCATTGTACTATGTACTCCAAGCAGTTGAGTGAGAATAAAGCACAGAGATAGTTCTCTAACACATTCCTGCTGTATCTACCGAGAAGCAGGTTTTAAACTCAAAGTTTAAATTCAATCAAAAACCAGAAAAAAATATATGAATTTAAAATAAAAAAAAAGCCCCAAACCAAACCATATTTAGTTAACCTGGTCACAGTTAATTATGCAGTTACCAGTTACAGTTGTTAGACCAACCACTGTAATCAAAGAAACCTGACTATCAAATGATGACTGCCTTTTGCTTGCCTACTTTGCAGGTAACCCTGTTGTTAATCTTTTCCTTACTTTATCAAACAGTAAATCTGTAGACCATCTTAACAGATACAGTTATTTCACTGGATTCTAATCAGTTTTGCTTTAAATTCCTCAGTTCTACCATTAAGAAAATAATTTTTGCATCTCTGCTGTAACCTTCAAGCTGGTTTATTTTCCAAAGAAAAAGACATGAGTATGCCCTGACTGCCAAAGGAAGCCTGGAGATATTTTTGCATTACCTCTTCCTAAGGATTGCGTTTTCCTCTTGCTTGCCAACAATTAGTATTATGGCCTTATCTGCCTGATGCAAATAGCCCAAGTTATCCCAAATCTGCTGAGCTTAACAACTAACCCATCTTTAGGTTGATGCACTTACAGTAGCTATTACATAGGCTGCACAGTTGAAGTGGGAACTATCAGAATGGTTATCCTAGCCCTTCCACTATTTGTAGGCCATAAACTGAGCATAATTTGACCTATTTTCAAATAACTGCACGTATCCACTATGCACACAAAGCTTGCAGACCAGCTTTATTATGTAGCACACTTGAAAAATTATGAACACCAAAACAGTCATCAGCAAACCCACTGAACAGTGATCTTATCAACATGATCACCTTAGAACTCTATTCTAGCCTTAGCATCTCACTAAGAACAATGAAAACAGGCCAATAATTGTTATTTATGGCGGCCATGAGCCAAAATGCGTGCTTTTTACATTGCATATTAGCATTTAAATTAAACTAGTTCACTTCTTAAAATACACCTATGGGCCCAAACTTGAATCAGAGGTACAGCTGCTAAACATGCTTTTGGGTTTTAAAAGGAGGAGGGGATCCCTGGATCCCTGCCAGTTAGCCCCACAAACAATAAGGAAGGGAAAAGGAAAAGATCCCACTTTCTGACTGCAGTATTTTTATATTGCCCACCATGATACTGCTACTTCTATTCACATTTAAGAATGTCTTTGAAGATTTTAGTATATGAACATCCTACAATGTTTCCTTCTCTGCTTTCACAATACACAGCAGCCCAAGTGTGCCTATGAATGCAAACCATACCCCAGCTGGTGTGACTGCTGCCTCCTGGAATGCAGTGTCAAGGTCCACAAGTTAACCCAGGCATCTACACACAGTAGTGTAAAGAGATCTGGAGGCAGGTTTTCCTTACGAAGAGGTTCCATTGCATGTCCACATCCAACATTTGTGGCAATTGCAGGTTGTACTGAAATATGTATCACTGAAACACAAGCCTGATTGCTTCTTTAGTCAGTTGTTTTCCAGTTAATTGTGGGAGAAACACTGATCTTTTCCTCTCATATTAGTTTTCCATTCTCTTCCACCTGTTGGAGGAGTCTGTCTAGCCATTGGCTAAGCACGGAGCCTAAGAAAACCCTCTTTAAAGCTGTATTGTCATAGACAACACTTGTTTAGGGATCTAATTATCATCTACTTTAGATCAAATCTATCCAAAATAAATGCAGGGATTTAAATTGAGTTACTTCTCATTTAAACTTGTGCAGCTCACAGGTATATCAGGAACCTCAAAATCAAAACAATTCTTAATTTTAATGCACAGGTGGTTGTTTTCTTCAGTGACCTGGGGGGAGTGTGTTTCCTTGGGTTAGTAACTTATAGCTGCTGATACTCCTACTTAAGATTCCTGATGACAGCACTTTGCCATGCAAGTCACTGACACCTCCACATTTCTCTCAGTGACCCAAGGTCATAACTCTAAGGATACAAATCAAGGTGAGGAACCTACTGTTTTCTATAATTGCAGAAGTTCTGATCATTATGCACACCACGGCCAGGAATTAATTTCATTGTTGTCCCTAAAAATCTGATTAACTAATGGCTCAAAAACCACAAAATTATTCAGTGTTTTCAGTTTTTAACATAGGTAACTTTACTCATGAGGTCGACTCAAGTCTATTAATCAGGTTTTATATAAGTTTGGATTTCAGCTGTATCACTTTTTGGCTGCAACGTTTACCTTTTCCCTTCATTCCCTTCTTCTCTCCTTCCCTCCTGCCATCCTTCCATCCTTCTGTGCTTCCCCTGTTCACAATATTTTGTTTATTCTTAATGCTGAAGGTTATTATATCAAGGATAATTAAAAAGAAATTGTAGGTAATTATAGACTAATTTGTATGAAAGCCAAGGTACAATAGCACTCTAGGAAACAATGTTTTCAAAGGGATAGGAGCCAAAAAAAAATCTATCTTACAGTATCATAATAAGGTAAATAAAGATCATTCTTACACTTAGAAAACTACTCTCCTCCCTCCACCTCCCAGGATGTATGCCATGGTATGGTATGAAAGGTAGGAAATCACCATTCTAGATGAGATCACAGTTCCAGCCCAATTTGCTCTCACTGATACTGACCACTGCTGGCTACTCAGGGTCACAGCATAAGAAATAGGGACATGGTAAGAGAACATACCAGTCAGGATACCACAATACTGGCTTCAGAGGGTCTGCCTGCTTATCAGTACACCCCAAAATAATGAAGTATTACATCCATACAGGAATATTTGCTCTTGAACCTTGAGGAAGATAAACGGTTCCTGGTAAATCATCTGAACATTTTCTTCACAAATGTTCTTTGACCAAGAAACAGGAAGAGATTTTTTAAATGGCTCAATTGAAACATGCGTGGCAGTAAGAGTTAGTGGATGGACATGCTAGGAGAGGAGCTGTAGAAGAAACATAGTTAATATAATGGAATCCATCTTTAACATCAGACCTAATAGCTAGATCTGCATATATTTTCCACAAGCTAACAGGAAATACTTTTTAATTTAAAGTATCAACTGACCAAACAAACACTTGAAAAATCTGGTCATCCAAAAGGAAAGAATTGTTCTTATATAATTTCTGTCAATTGGAATATTAAAATAAAAAATTCCAGATAAAGCACTTGTAAAATTAAGTTAAAATCAGGACTTTTTTTCTGTTAAAATTTAGCAGTGAAGAAAAAAAAAAAGTTCATAAGTTATTCATTAAGTAAATTAAATTTATCTATTTTAGATACAGAGTCATATTATTTATTAATCAAGTGGATATAATATATACATATATATATAAATATCATAAAGATACTTCTGAGAAGACTAGTAAACTTCCCATGAATATTCTGCAAACAGTAATCACTTTATTCTGCTGTAATTATAAAGAAGCCCTGTTTTTTTTCTTTTCTGGCTCCCAGCTATCAGAACATATGAACACCTTACAATGTTTAATGATTTTAATTTCAAAACACTGATATGGGAAGAAAACGCTATGCTTATGTTACAGAGGGAGTAAAGGAAGACTAGGTCATAGCATCTTTAAAAGAGTCACATAGCTTTGTCCTAGGCACACTGGAAATCTTGTGAAGCAGCCCTCCATCCTTTATAATGACTAATCACTGGACCACATTTTGTCTCCATCTCTTTGCTTAATGGCCGCATCTCTCTTAGACCTGGGCTTTGAGGATGGACCCCAGAATGTATCGTCATTGCCAACCTGCCTCAGGAGATAACCACAGCTGAGACAGCATGCCGAACACTGCTGAAGAGCGATCTGCACTGATAGGCACTCAAGGAAGCACTTTTGCAGCGTCTGTCCAAATTACAGCAGGGTCTAGCCCACAGTATTAATTTCTCAGTTCTAAGAGAATGAAGAGGTCAGTAAATCTTTCAGGGAAAATGGAAACAGTGCAACTCAGTTCTACACAAATGTGTGAAGTAGAAGTTCAAAGGTTATCCCTGAATCACAATCGTATATAAAATCAGCCTGCCACCATGTCAGCATCATATGGTAACGCTTTAAACATTTTATTTAAGGATTTCATTTAGAAACAATTACTGTATGTTTTTGTCTAATATAATTAATAGGTCAAGCAGCACTTATTAAGTCTTTAGGCATTAATTAACATTTAAAAATTATCACATATGACACATTAATTAGATATCAATCACTTATTAGAATTACTGACATTTAATAAGCATTTTAATTTATACCACACTATCCTGCTGCACATATCTTTCCAAACAACAAGTACCTGCAAATAGTACTTTAGGAGTTTAATGTGTTAATTTCTATCTTGTCTTTGTAATTAGCGTGTATATAGAAACCTGATTTTATGCCTTCTATAATCATAAAAATATATCTACAACTTTTCAGTTCGCTAATAACTGACAATGTTCTGAATAAAATGCATATAATATATATTTAAAAAAAAAAAAGACATCATATAAATTAACAGTATATGTGTCCTATTTCCATGTCATATCTGAATTTAAATCCTCTTCTGATTCTACTGTCCTGTCCTGAGGAAAGAAATACAAATGTCCAAGTGTTAATGGCTGACCTCTGTCACGCATTAATTATGCATTCTTGTATCTTCTTTGATACTTCCCTTGCATAGCTATCTCCTATTGTCAAGATCTTGCCATTAGACACTTCACAGGCATGATCTCTCTCGACCTAATTGCTCTTATTATCAGTCAATTTTTATAATACTAACTAGGTACTTAGGATGACATATAAAAACCCTACAGGGTGCCCAAACTTTACAAGACTAGTGTCCAAGTTGGCAGCTTGACAAGAACCAGAGACCTATGTTTCTTCTGCACATATTTTTGCATATTTTTTCCCCACTAACATATGCACTAACCTGTAAGATGCTTCTATATTTGCAAATTTTCTGAACAAATAGAATTTACCCGTTCATTCATTAGATGTTTCTAATCTAATATAGACCTACAAAATAAATTAAGGTGGCTTTTAGAGTGCAAATATGGAGACTTTCCCACCTTTCTCTGTACATGTGCTTGAAAAAGTATTGGGCTGGGTCACCTGGAAGAGTAAGGCGGTAGTGCAGTAGCCTGCAACAAGGAGACATGGGCTGCTTTGCACATGCGCTTCCATGAGTTGACAACATTCTCATTTATCTGGCTGCCTCTATCCTGCTCAGTGAACAGCAACATCTGGTAGTGGGACATACTGTACAATCCTATCCACGTGAAGCTACAGCCTGAGTGACAGAAGAATGTGAGAGTGTGAGTCAACCATATGAGTTTCACACAGGATGCATGAGACTTGACAGATCTGTAGCACACCTTAATGACTTAATTGGGCTAGCAGAGATAACAAGGAATAGTGAAAGCGAGCTCTCCAGATGTTCTGGGAACATACATGTGAGTACTCATACTGTTTTCTTACATTATAGATGTTAGTTGGATTAAGATACCAAATGTAGGATTCACAGATTCACAGATGCACAGCATGCCAGTTTTTCCTTTACCTTGAAGTTTTGAACAAACCTAAAATTAATTAACTGGCTTCATGCAAGTACTACACAGTTGTTCTGATAAGAATGAGAATCAGATCAATAAGGAATGGAAACACTTTTTTTTTTTTTTT
>VZTU01023797.1:0-50762 GCA_013400835.1 Zapornia atra
GCCTCACCAGGGCAGAGTGAAAGGGAAGGATAGCCTCCCTCAATCTTCTGGCCATGATCTTAATGCCCCAGAATACCATTGACCTTCTTGGCCACAAGGGCACACTACTGGCTCATGGAGAGGTGCTTGTCCACTGGACTCCCAGGTTCTTCTCCACAGAGCTGCTTTCTCCATTCGTCAACCCCTAATCTGTACTGGTGCCTAAGATTAATCCTCCTCAGGTGCAGGACCCTACACTTCCCCTTGATGACCTTCATTTGGTTCTTTGACCGATTCTCTAGTCTGTCAAGATTTCTCTGAATGGCAGCATAGCTTTCTGGTGTGTCAGCCACTCCTCGGTTTCATATCATCAGTGAATTTGCTGATGGCAAATTTGTCCCTTCATCCAGGTCACTGAAGAATATGTGGAGTAATACCAGACCAAGCACTGATCCCTGGGGAACACTGCTAACTACAGGCCTCCAACTAGACTCTGCTTCTTACCATAACCCTCTCAGCTCTGCCCTTCAGCCAGTTCTCAATCCACCTCACTGTCCACTCATCTAGCCCACACTTCTGAAGTTTCTTTACAAGGATGCTATGAGACACAGTGTCAAAAGCCTTGCTGAAGTCACGGTAGGCAACATTTACTGCTGTCCCTAACCCACACAGCCAGTCATGACATCACAGAAGGTTATCAGATTGGTCAAGCGTGATTTCCCCTTGGTGAATTTATGTTGACCATTCCAAATAACATTCTTCTCCACATGCTTATTCATAATCCCCAGAATAAACTGTTCTATCACCTTTCCAGGGATGGAGGTGAAGCTGACCAACACGCAGCTTCCTGGGTCCTCTTTCTTGCCCCTTTTGAAGACCAAAGTGATACTGTCTTTCCTCCAGTCCTCAGGCACCTCTCATGTTTTCCATGACCTCTCAAAGATGATTGCTTGACAGTTTTAATTCCAAGTGGGCCTTGGTCTTCCATGTTGCATCCCTACATTCTCTCACTGCATCCCTATGTTCCTCCCACGTAGCCAGTTACAAGCCAGGAAAAAAAAAAAGATTATCTCTTCCCTATTAATAAATGCTGTGATGGTTTTGGCAGGGAGAGTTAGTTTTCTTCATTGTAGCTCATATGGGACTATGATTGGATTTGTGCTGAAAACAGTGTTGATAACACAGGGATGTCTTTGTTACTGCTCAGCAGTAACAAGGCCTTTTCTGCTCCTCACACCACCCCACCAGTGAGTAGGCTGAGGGTGCACAAGGAGTTGTAAGGTGCACAGCCACGACAGCGGACCCCAACTGACCAAAACCATATTCCATTCCATACAACATCATGTTTAGCATATAAAGCTGGGGGAAGAAGAAAGAAGTGGAGATGTTCACAGTGAAGTTGCTTGTCTTCTCAAGTCACTGCTATGTGTGATGGAGCCCTGCTTTCCTGGGGATGGCTGATCACCTGCCTGCTCGTGGGAAGTGGGGAATGAATTCCTTGTCTTGCTTTTCTTGTGTGTGTGTCTTTTGCTTTACCTACTAAACTGTCTTTATCTCAACCCACAAGTTTTCTCACTTTTACTTTTCCAATTCTGTCCCACATCCTGCCATAGGGGGAGTGAGGGAGAGGCTGTGTGGGGGCTTAGTTGCCAACTGGGGTTAAACCATGGCATATGCCAAATCTGGCAATATACATAGCATTGTTATTCTAGGATAAGAATGTGAGCCTTGGTCTTCATTGTCAGCAAAGGTAATGGTTAACAAAATGCTATTAGCTAGAGTTCCCACAACCTACCTATGCATGCACTAGGTTGGGGGAATATAACGGAATTAGAAAACCACAATGTAAGTGTGAAATATCAGATCTCAGGTAGAGAGATTCTCTAAAAGGGTAGTTTATCTGGGGGACAAGACCAGGAATAACAGAAATCAGATCCAGATGGGGAGGAAGCAGCAACTGCCTTAGCGAACTCAGAGTTCAGTTAGAGAAACTGGTTAAGCCTGTACGAGCAGAAAGATAGCTTCAACAGTGGTGGACCCCTCCAGCTACTCTACCAAGAGGTGCCCCATGGGCTAATTTGACTCAAGGACCTCACACAGGAAGACTGATTTGAATGAGGGGTTTGGCTCACTGAAAGGGCATTTTATAGGAGGAGGGGAAAGCCTCAGACATCTGACAGTGGAAAGATAACCTCATATTTTATATTTAAGGAGTACAGTATTTTATTTTTATACTAATACTAGTATAACTAAGTCTTTGTGAGGCATCTTTTTACTAGTTGCTAAAGACAACTTTTAACATTGTGGAGACAATTTACTAAGAAAACAGGTATAACTTTCCTCCTTCTGGAAGATTTAAATATATTAATCTTTTGATCCCTGGAACACAGAGCATTTCCACTGCTTACTGCTAAACTAAGATCTATCACAATTATGGTATATTCTTTGTTTCCAGGCAATATTCATAACATTACAATACCCATTTTCCTCTGAAATTGCAGTGCAAGAGGTTGTCCTAGAAGACAACCTTCTTTTTCCTTATGTAATTGAAAGAGATTTGGCTTAGAGTTGTCCTTCCCATTGCGCTGCTCCCATTCCTAAGTTAACTAGAGTTTGTGTCTTGTGATACTCTGCATTCTGACAATTTGATTGATACGTTTACAGCGTCTACAGCAGCAGTTTGCCAGTAACAATAGCATTTCAAAGGGAAAGCATGCATTTAAAACAGCAAAAAGAAAATGTCTAGATAACAGTATCATGATGGAACTTAAAGCTTAGGCTATACATTATCCTGTCCTGGGTGGACAGGAGGATGGACCAGCTTTTTCAGGTGGTTTCTTCCAGACCTATTTGCTAGGATTCTTCAATGTTTCAGTACAATATGTAGTACAATGTTATCAATTATTCAAGGTGTCTAAATACTCCAGTTCAGTTATCCTTAAACTCTTCCTTAGTATTTAAAAAAACCTCAACTGATCCCCTCCAAGACCCTTTCCTGAAATCTCTGAAGACACTGTAAGCTACCAGACGACCGCAACATTTGTTGTATCACGTATCTTTTCAGCAGGTTCTAGTGGAATAGCTCAACTGTCTGCATGTGACTACCTTTTAAAATCATGCAGTCATGACTCATCATGAAAGCATGCGTTGCAGCATCCAGAACAGAAGAGCTTATTACTGTTTCTTCTCGGGCAGTGTCAGAAACCATACTGAAAGGAAGGGATTTGCCTTTTTTTTTGATAGCAAGATCATCCACAGCTGTGTGCTACCAAATACCTAATATTGGTTCCTATGTTTGCTTTTAATAAAATCAGACTACCTCTTGCAAAGACAAGGCTGCTACAGTATAACATGCTTCTGCTAAGACCTCATATTCACATGCAAGCTTGCAGTTTGCAAAGAGTACCCCTAGTGACACCATAGTTTTCAGTATTTGCAAAGATAAATACCACTGTGCCAGCCTGGAGACCCGTGAATGCAAGACAAGCAGCTTTTTAATAATTTAAGTATTTCAACCTCTTTGTGCCACATTACATTAACCAGCATCTTATTCACGGTATATTTGGTCAACTTTTTGGCTTGCCAATAATAAATTAACTTTTCCATGCTATTTTTCTCCTGTGGCAGGCATTTAACATCTACTTTACATTTGAATTAGTTTTCCCAGCCACCAGACATTCTGCTTTTCTTTTAATTACTATCTAGAAGTTACCAAAAAAAGAAAAAAAGCACAATTTGGCAGACAGCATTTCAGTTTTTGTGACTTAAGAGCAATTAAATTTATTATATCTTACACAATAAGTTCACATTTTATATTGCATATAAGTTCCTCTTAGTCTCAGCCTTATATTTTTCAAGGTTTCCATCATTTTTGCATTCTGTTCCCATGTGTACACTGACTACTTCAGAGTCTAAGGACTGCCTGGCTCTGTTGCTACGCAACAGCATAGCCTACTTAGGGCTTCCTGAAATAATCGTCTCAAATGTGCTTTTTTTAGACTTGTTTCCAGCAGGAATACTTCACTGCTTCTTTATAATGGACCACTGATATTATTACCATAATACTAGGCAGTGGTCACCTGGGAAGTGTTGGTGGCTGTGTAAGATGACAAAAAACAATGTTATTGCTTGCAAAATTCAGGACATACTTCCTGCATTAGCACCAGGAGGTAAATATCTCAAATACTGCTGTTTGCCAGATGTTCTCAAGGTATACCAGTGCCATATACTCATAAGGGCAAAAAAAGTCTTACTTGTTGTCTGTCTTACTCTATTTTCCCCTTGAATGAAAAAGTTCTCTATTCCATGCAGAATAAACCACCAGTCAGAAAAGAGAAAATTATCCTGTGAAACAGTAACTCTTTCCAGCCTAAACCAGCTTTTTTCTTGTTACAGCATTTTACACCATTCAGTGTTGCTGCCTCAAGCGTAGACCAATGTCTTTTATTACTGACTTATACAGGAATCTTAGGTTAATTAATTTCTGTAACAATACGTAAAGCGCTATAAACACAGGGCTCCCATTACAACATCAATCAACTCCAGAGTCCCAAATACCTTACTATGCAGGAGGCTGAGGGATCAAAGAAAGTTCTTCCTCTTGCCTTTGTACAAAAGAGATATTAATGAAATTAAATATTTTACCTCATATTCTTTTACTTTCCTTGTCCACCTTAGCATACTCAGCAGCAGTTATGTCTATGGGGGGCTGTGTGTCAGTCCTGAACTGAGGTAGAGAGAGAAAGGATATTTCCCACACCCAGAGAAAAATATGAACAAGGTTTAAATTAAGACCCTTGAAGAGGCAAGTAAGTTCATCTGCACTCTTCTCAAGGAAGCGGGAGAAAAGAGGCGTAATTCATAATTCATGCAAGATCCTAAGGCTTAAAGATTACTTTGTCTTAAAAAGATTAAGCTGTGGTAGGCACAGGAATGGGTTTCTCAAAAACAAACAGATGAGGTGGCATGAAGGGGTAATTCTCCATATGCTTATGTGTAGCCACACACATGCATAGTAGCCAAGAATATAGACTATATAAAAATATGGTTCAGCAAGGTTTAGTGAGTGTGACTCTCTGGAGTTACGCATTTCAGTGCATACTGAAATGCCTAACTCTGTTCTTTAAAAACACATAGAAAGTACAGCTCAGACTCAAAGTGGTATCAATACAGCTTTGAAAGCAGAGAGGTCAAGACTTGAAGAGCAACAGCGCTTGGAAGGATGTCCTTCATGGTAAGCAAACAGTCTGAAATGTGAACATGTTTGTTCAGTTTGGATTTTACACTTTGCAGTATTTATGGGCATTTAAAAAAACAGGTAAAATTATAACATAAAAAGACAAAAAGAAAGGTATAACACTGGCCATAAGCTTGAAGGTGGGAACCTTACTGACATCTTTTGGAGGCCCGCATTTAAAAAAGAATCTAATCAAGCAAAGAGGAAAAAAAAAAAACCCTTAAACAACAATCATCCTTCCTGAGTAATCCTATGTGACCTAGGATCATTGTGAACACTTGGGAATGAAATATGTGCACTTTAGAGAGCTGTCCTTAATAATGCTGACAAGTTACCATGTGCTCGTACCAGATGGAAACTAAAAAATAGCTTATATATTCTAATATTTAATTAGCAATTGTGCATTATGCGATCTGTCCATCACACTCAGTTTTAAGAGGCATTTCTGGATGCATACCCAGGTATCCTGACAAATACGATACCCAAGAGCAGTTGAGGAAGATACAGGCTCTGCAAACCACCCATACTTAAAATCAGGCTTAGTTATAGCTTTCAATCTGAGAGTCAAATATTGGGTTTTTTCTCCAATTTCAAGCCAAACTAAAGCTCGAATACTTAATTCTTATCCCTCTAGTGTCCCAATTCTTCATCCAACAGAAGAAAGGGACAAATGGAATAAGATAACAGGGTTGACAGCTTACAATAGGGGGTGGTGTGAGCACATAAACAAAGTAGAATTTCCCTGACGCTAGGAGCTCATTGTTTTCAGCCAACCACAACAAATCGCTCAATCACTTCAAGAGATGGCATATTAAAAAAGCATACAGTAGACATTTTATACTCATGCCAAGAAATGTTACCCAACCAAACCAACACGTTTTCTGCAGCTCAAGCTCGTAATTTTAGTTCACAACTCTTCCTTTCACAGCAGTTGCTGAGTACTAAGAAATGTTAAAAGAACCTATGAAGAACCTGAACACACAGTTCTCCCTACATGCATAAAACCAACAAAATGCAATAAAGTGCAAGCCATGTTTTCTGGATATGAGCATAAACACAGAAATATGGGTAGAAATAGAGGAAGTTACAGAAACCTGGACTACTGTACAAAGGTCCTGAGAGGAATTCATGTTGTCAGACCACATACTTCCACACTTGACCTGAATAGGTTATCTGACCCTTCAGAGGCGGTACGAAGCAGAAAATCCCTTCTTGTATCTACCTGCTGGTATATTGTGGATAATGGAAGCAAGTACCAGCTGTCTGCTTACAGAGAGAATGTGTATGGGGGCAGAATATTTCCTAAGACTTCCAATTCTGAAACACTGGCAAAGGGAAAAAAACCTCTCAAGAATCCCCCACACACGTGAGTTTCTGTATACCATTTTTTCTATAGAAGGCAAGCTGCAGGTATAACACAAAAGTGGAAGAAAGCTCCACATCTAAAGAACAGAAAAAACCACACATCTCTCTTACAGTCAAGTAAAAAAAAAAATAATCACAAAGTCAGAAATAAAGAGAATAAACAAATTAAGTAATTGAGAACCCACAAAAGAACATATAGGCAGACCATGGTAAGAAAGTGCATAGAAATAAATTCTAATGAAGACCTACAGTCTGAGCAGGAAGAAACAGTCAACATAAATGCCCTCTGGCAAAGAGGAAGAAATACCCCTTATAACCAGTATTCCTCCTGGAAAAGATCTTTGGATACTGACTGCTAGGGGTAAGCCTCTACCCCATCCCAAATGAAACTGACCACCTTTAGACCTAAATGAACATAGGAAGGACCTGAATATCAGAGAAAATTAGTATGTGCCAGGAAGGTTTCCTATACTGTTAAATATTTACTCCATCTGCAAAACTGCTGGCATCGAGACATACTTACTAGTACAGTCTGTGAGCTTACATTTTCTATAAGCTGTGCAAAAACTGCCTCATATACCTAATGTTTGTCTACTTAAAAGAAAAAATAATCTTTTGGTACCTAAAATAATTAGCTTTAAAGAAGCACCTGGGGTGTGTTGACCTTGGCTGGCTGCCAGATGCCCACCCAGCTGCTCTCTCACTCCCCCTCCTCAATAGGAAGGGGGGAGAAAATGAGATGAAAGAGACAGTGGGTCAAGATAAAGACAACAAGATCTGTTACCAATTACCAGCACTGGCAAAACAGACTTGACTTGGATAAAACTAATTTACTGCCAATTAAATGAGGTTTAAAAAGTGAGAAACAAAGGCAAGTTAAAACAACACCTTCCCTCCACCCCCATCTTTTTCTCAGGCTCAGCCTCACTCCTTCCAGTTCCTGACTGCTCTACCTCCTCCACACCAACAGGGTAACCCAGGGAAATGGGGAATAGGCAGGTGCAATCAGGTCAGCCCGTAACAGTTTCTCCTCTCTGCCACTTCTTCCTCCTCACACTTTTCCCCTGTTCCAGCATGGTTCCTCCCCACAGGCTCCAGCATGGGCTCTCCCCAGGCTGCAGTTCTTTGAGGAAGTATCAGACAGCTCCAGTGTGGCACATACCACAGGCAAGTACCTGCTCCACCACAGTCTCCTCCACAAGGCTGCAGGGGAATCTCTGCTCTGGTTCCTGGAGCACTACCTTCTCTTCTTCCTCTTCTTCAACCTTTGTGTTCTCTCTGCTGTTTCTTGCTCTTTTTGTCTGGTCCTTCCATCCTCCCCTAACCCATGTGTCCTTTTTTTTGCCTTTTCTTAAGTATGTTTTCCCAGAGGTACCACCATCTTGGGTGCTGGACTCAGCTGTGCCTGGTGCTGTGTCAGTGGAGCCAGCTGGATCCAGCTTTTCTTGTCATGGAGCAGCCCTGGCCTCTCCTCAGAGGCCATCCCTCCAGCCACCTCACTGCCAGCACCATGACAATTCGTATTCATCACAAGATACAAAATGGATATAAATGGCCATGAGGAGAACTTGCTACACTTTCCTGTGTCTTCCTTACACTTTACTAATTGCTGAGACTGCCCTTCTGTCACTTCACTTACTTTCACTTCAGAATGGGACATCACAGGCACATACTGATCTCATCTGTTACATGTCCCTGATTATCTCACAGCAGATATGAAGCAGTCTCTTTCCAAATGAAGGCTGTGTGGCAAGTATGTTAATACCATAAGAAATAGATAAGGCACTATACTCACCACCCTTTACCATCAAAGACCAATAAAATCTCAGTGGTCTCAAAGAACATGATTATCGTAGCCATGACTTTCATACACACCAATAACTACACGTTCTTCCCTGAGAACTGAAGCCCTTGCTTTACATGAGAGAATGAGGAACCTTTTCTGTTATTTAAAATAACTTAAACATGAGATCAGCTTTGACATTTTTAGGTTTCTGTACCAGGAAAAGTAGAGGAGGAGTATGTACCAGCTTTTCAAGCCTATAGGCTACTTCCAAGAAAGCATTCACTATAGAAATAAAATTACTGTTTTGGGTTTTTTTTTAAGATCACACCACATTATTCACTTGAATTAATGCCCCTCAGAAGAGCAAAGAAATGCCAAGAATGCAAGCATGTTGCAAGAGATGGTATTTTTGTGGGTTTACTCTGAGCACCAACTACCTTGTTTAAAATGTAAATGCTCTACAAGAGCAATAGGTAAAAAGACACTTGCCTATCTATACACAAGCAACGTGCCAGGTTGGGGTGAAAGTATCAGTCTCCACTGATACTGGTACAGGTGACAATCATGGGATAATACAAAGGATGACCTCATGCCTCAGAAATCAGTAAGAACCAAGTATTTTAAAAGTATCTTGGGATAAGTAGTGAAATAAACTAGCAAGCCCAAGCTGCTTATCACTTCTGAAAATTAGACTTAATGTAATGTTGAAATACTGGACACCACCCATGAAATCTGAAGATATACTGCAAACTTCAGGACCTGAAGCTGATGAAGAAAACCACTGATTTCAGTCAGGTCAGAAATTCACCCATACTGGAAAAAAATATTAATGGAAGAAAGGGGGAAGTGGGGAACAAGGCAAAGACATATTTCTTTCTCCTACTAAGCAATTCATGGCCATGTTTTGTAACATAACTATTTATACCAGAATAAAAGCTCCACTGAATAAGTGTTTCACAGGCAGCCTTTTGGCAAGTAAATTTTATCTTTTGGTGCAATGTATTTGAAATTTGCCATCCCAACCACCAAAAATCATCTTTTCTACCCTTTCTGTGAATACAATTTTCCATTGCTATTACATACCTTATACCTACAGCCTCCCTATGATCTACCAGAAACAGCACTGTTATTTTCAAACAAATAGTACTGATGTTTGCATAACAGATAATATTCCCTATTTGTTTTCAACATAGACTCCAGTGAAATCAAAGCTAAGCTAAAAATGGAAAGAAAAGACCAATCTTCATTTCAGAAAAGCTTTTCAGCACAGTCTGAATGAAATAACATTCAAGTGAGAGAGATCTTAACTATACCCTGCTCAGCCTCAGCGTCTTTCTATTTTAAATCTTTCTTTCCAAAATGCTCCTCCTCCTCCTAAGCAATTTGCTTGTTAACCCTCTGTCAGAAATATCTTTGACTTTCAGAATCATGCAATAAGTCTCCCCTTCTGCATTTTGCCACTCTTCTTGCTCAACTACCTACTGGGATTATTAAAATATTAATACTCAAATATTAGAATAAATTATTTTAAAATAAATACATTGTTAATTATTAAAGATAAACTTTCTTTTAAAAAGCTTAAACATGCAAAACAAAAAACAAATCTAGAAGACTAACTGAAATAGAAAACTAGTTCCCCAGATCCGACCTTTGGATGAAGACTCGCACTCTCTGGGTACTGCACTTCCGTGGGAGGCACTGCTGAATCCACATGTCCTGACACGTGTGCCCTCCTTTTCCACAGAGCTATTTTGCATGATGTCATTACTGGAATAACATATTTGTATACAAACAGAAGTGATCTACATGTGCCAAGGTGTTTATTGGGAACCACTACAAATTTTATAGCTGTTTGACTTGACAAACTTATCTGTAAAGTGAAAGGGGATTTGCCTGAAACTCCACATACATCGCATTACATAACATGATGATTTTTAGGTCCATTAAAGCTATTTTAAAGTAAATTATTATTCTATTTGGTATGCTTTGGTGTACCATTTACAGGACTACCAAAGCTAATTGGTTCAACAGAAAGTAAAACCAGATTTAACAAAATTTTCCACAGAAAAAAATTAATACAGAAGGATTTTTTTAATCTTTTATCTTCTCTTTAAAAACATACACCTGGACAGCAGAGTGTGTAAAGGTGGTCAAATTCTCTGAGTCTGACTATTGAAAGATGGTATTATTTGAAAACAGGGTTAGTATTAAAAGCTATGCCTTCCTCATGACAAAAAACTAATAGTACAGAAAAAGACAGACACCATATTCACCTTAAGAACATAAGCAGAAAAAAGTAGGTTTATTTTTAAAACACAAATAAAGCCTTGACACCTGCAGGAAAAACACAAGCACACCTCTCCCACTCATCACACACAATACCAAAGGCCTCTTATCCAATGAAATTTATTTGAAAGCATTTCGATCAGCTCTCCAGTTAAACAATAACTTCAAGAAAAAAAGTTAAGAAAACCAAAAAGACCACCACACACAAGCAAACCCAGATAAGCTAAACAAAGCAAACCACCACCTCTAATTTGATTAAATACAGCTGGTGATTAAGTAGCAAACAAAGGCAAACTGGTTTTATTATGCATGTAATCAGATACTCCAGTGAGCTCTGATGTTACCACATAAAGCTTTTATGAAGCTGCATAGCATTATGTTTTTCAGATGCTGCAACAGCAGTAACTAAACCTGACTCAGTGTTTGCTCTGTTCAGTTTCATATTAGGTTCTTTCTTCTGCAATTTTCCCTATTGATCTTGGGCACTCTAAAACAACAGTAACAGGGCAGAGATGCTTCAGAGACACAACTGTGCCTGATACTAGATACAGAGAAGGTTCTTTCCTAGAAACAAAGGGCTGATTAGATACATCGTGAAAAATAGTCAGCTTTAAGTCAGCTCACATGCTATGTTAAGAAGATTACTCTTGGTATACTACTGTAAGGCTGGGTATCTTTCTCCTTAAAACAGAGGCAAAACCAAGCTGTGCTGCAAGCCTGTTTCTATATGCTGTGAAGATGTCTTGAAAATATTGCATTGAAGATGCAACCTACAGATCAGCACAGAATTTAGTAGCTATAACCCTATGCTAGTTCTCTTATAAGAAAGCAAGAATTATAAATAGGTAAAAGTGAAGTATGAACTACAGTGGAGCAGGATTAGACAAAAAACGCCCTGTGCTCTGTATAAAGTGATTGCTTCATATTAGGACACTAGGAACAATGCTGGCAAATATACCATCTTTCTCATTGTCAGAAAAAAAAAAAGACAGTGTTTTCTCTATCCAGCAAAAGGATTTTGCACTGGCTTTCCTTAGCAAGCCAGCACAAAAAGACTTCAGCAGTTGTTGGAAGTGAATATACTTCAGGAGAGGAAGCCACACGGTCTCCTAGAACAGTGTTGGCATCATTCACAATAAAAACAAACAAAAAACCCAACAAAAGCCATTAATTTCTACACTCTTTGCTTGATTTCTGTTGTTTCTTATCCCCCATCAGTAAAGTTTGAATGATATACAGTTATTAATTTAGTTTACTTCCCAGGATTGCTTTAGATTTCACAGATTTCAGCATGTGACAGAGCTTTACTTGAATATCTTCTGTGTGGGTGGATTTGATAGAAGGATAAGTTTAGTCTGTAATGCCTGTTGTCACATATCTGTGTTTTTCTGCATCAGAGTAAGGTACATTAAACAATGACAAACTCATTAACACCTAAATATGGAATTGCTTATTTGGTTTTGATTTTATTGTCTTAGTGAGAATATCACTTTGCATGGCAGCGTAAGGAAAACAAAAGCAATTGCTTCACAAAAAACAATGCAGTCGCCTCTTACAGGTTCAGGAGAATACCAGCTTGCCATAGCTCTGTTCCTTATGTAGAAGTTTGAGAACCGTAACATCTTGGCACTTGAGCACTGTTATGTTGCATTTGGACACTTTCTGTGGGGCATCTCTAACAGAAGCTCTGTCACTTGCATGATTTTAGATCAGCTTATTCCAGTGAAATACGCATTGAGTGATAGAAAAACTTGTCTCATTCATAGCACCTTCAATTAGAAGGACTTCCATAATTGCTCATATATTTTATTCCACAGTGAATTAAAACCAACAAAAATAATCTCAGGAGTGTGATCCAGAAGTGGAGAATTCCTGGTTTTCATAAGATTAGTGTCAGGCACCTTCCTGTCTACTAAAAGGCACAGGACCAGAAATAAAGCAATTGTGCTTCTACAGAATAATTCAGTTTCAACATACCTTTTATACTAGTGGTTCTATCCTGTGCTTGGATATAGGTTCAGGTTCCTTGAGGTTAAGGACAGATTGGAGTCCAGGTCCCCTACTTCCTTGACATGAAGCTATTATATGGAAGGTGAGCAATGTGATTCTCATCTTCTCTATCTCTACACGGTGGAGTGAAACTCGAACCCCGAGCCTGGACAGCTAGGTCTGTAGAGGCACACCTCATAAATCAGTTAGTTTTTAACCATAGAACTTTGGCTGGGAGGGACATCTGGAGGACATCAAGTCCAACAACTTCTTGCTCAAAGCTAGGTGAACTTCAATCCGTTTGCTGGGACTCCAGCTGAATTTTAAGCATCTCCAATGATGAAGGTTCCCCAGCCACTCTGGGCAACCTGTGCAAAACCAATCTCGCAGTGAAAGAATTCCAAGATGTAGTCGGAATTTCTGACATTGCCATTTATGACCATTGCCACCTACACTTTCATTGTACACCTCCTAGAAAAAGTCTACCTCATCTTCATAACACTTCCTGAGGTAGTGCAGTTAAATATCCTTGAAGTGTCTTCTCTATACTGAAGAAACTTAGTTCCCTCAGCCCCTGCTTGTACATCCTGTTCTTCAGCCTCACAATAGTTTCAGTAGCTTCCATAAAACTTGAGTTGCTATGTCAGTACCTCTTTTATACAGAGGGGTCCAAATGACTGCACTGGCACACTGCTGCCTCATGCTTAGTAAGTTTTGTATCAGAGAGTCCTAATTGCCGGATCACAAACAGTCTTAGGTGAAAGACAGATGGCATGCACACAGAAGGAGTCTGGCCAGCAGTTCTAGATGCTTATAGTTTTTGAGTAAAATAGGAACAATTACAGTCTTGAATTCAGTCTCCTAAAAGGTACACGTAGTTCTGAGATACTTTCTTGGCTCAAGAGCCCAGTCTCATTAGAAGCACTATAGAAGTAAACGGTACCGGCTGACAGAGACATTGTATAATCCACAATTAGTGGGTTTAAAAATTTGTCACTATCACCATGTTATAGCTGAAAAACAGTGCTCAATTCATACACACAACTGAATCCTGCCAAAATAATTCCCTTACACTAGTTTGGCTTACCCTAGACTTGTATCATGAATGAGCAAGTAACTAGATTTTTCCTTTTATTCACACATCTGCACAGAGCATATGAAATCAGATTGTAGCTTTCTACTTGCTGGAGGATAGCAGCCCAGGTTTAGGCTAAGGTTGATAGGCCTTTGTATACTAGTACAATTCAGATCGTTAACATTACAGGCCAAAATCATTCATCTACAAAGGCTTAATCTACGACACTAATCCACAAAGGATGAGAGCTGTAACTCTTCCCACAGTAATCTGTCCTCTCAGTTTGTGGTCTCAGGCAAAGACTACCCAGTTATCAGCTCACAGGCCTAAAACTTCAGCAGACTGCCTGCATGAACCAGGCAGGCACTGAAGGATCCAACTGTGAGATCAAGGCAGCATGCTTTAAATTACAGACTGTGTAATTAGGCACAGTAAAGGCCACCTTCTCTTCTGGAGAAAGGCCTGTTAATTACTTTGCTGTCTGCCTTCTGCTGCCATTTCTTGTCCTGAAGGACAGGCTGCCCTTTACCTCTTTCTCTTCCCCCTATTCAGACTTCAGAGTCTTATGTCCCCTTTGGAAAAGGGGACCAGTATCTACTCCCTTTCCCACATCCAAATATTCAATTAGGAACGTGCCCCTTGATATTTTTTAAGCCTAAAACAGTGCTACAGACTGAGTACCCATTAAGATTTGATTAATTAAGGTTGCAGAAAGTAGAAGTATAATCTGATACAAAATTAATGCAAAGCGTTCTCAGGGTACTAGCTTTAATTAACTTTACTGGAGAATTTTCACTGGTTGAATTCTCATCAGATACTACCCATAAAGTCAAAAATATTTAATTTCTCATGAGAAAATGAAGATTTGCATATTTAACTTCTAAATTTGCAAGAACACACATAGTTGGCCTTGAGCTTGGTGACAGTTGAAAGATAAACACAGCTATGTATTTTGCCACTAATATTATTCTACTTTATTAGATACAATAAAATTGTTACATGTACAAACTGGGAAGCACGCTGTAGAAGACAGACCAATGATCTCCACTATAAGCTGGCACAGAAGGGAAAGATGTGGGAATACGCAGGGCAAGCAGGCATTGGAACAAGATGTTTTAAAATCAGTTTCTGAAGTAGTAAAATAAAAAACTGTAAGCAGCAAAATTAAAAAAGTAGTAAGAAGTTTCATCTGTTATCATCTGGAAAAAAAATACCAGATAATGCTTTTTTGCAGTGAGGTTTCCTCATTAGTATACTGCAATTAGAAGCTTATAAAGCCTTTGAGTGAGTTTGATTTTGAACTATGAATTTCTAAAAGAAGCTAGGAAAAAAGCAATAGGTGTGTAAGATGAAGCAATCACTTGGACACGCAGTTCAGGGCACAGAGCTGACCTTCATCTCTCTTTTTGTTTTCTCTCAAAGGACAAAGGGGAGGGGTACAAGAACAGAGCGAGCTGGAACGGCTAGAAACTGAAGACAAAGGATTCTACAAAAACAACTCTCATATGGCCACAGCAATGAAAAAAAAAGTACTTTATGAATTAATGGGGTTTTTTTGTTGGTTTATGTTTTTAAAAGCTGCTTCTCAGAGACTCCTCAAAGGATCTTACTGTAATCAGTGACTTTTTTTTTTGCATTTCTTCATCATGCATTTCTCATGGTGTTTTCAATAATTAATTTGAAAGACCCAGTCAGCATCATTCTGAGTGCAACTTATACAAAAGGTTCTCTTCAAGCTACTAGATAACATGCATAGAGCACAGCTGGCAGTATTCTGTTTTCACAGCAGCCAATTCTTCAGAATATCTACTGCAAGAGAAGTAGGGAAGATAATGTGACATTAAACCCCGTCTCTTGTTTTTTAGGCAAAATGCTAATGTCTGGAAGAATCTTACCCTCTTGTAGATGAAACAAGAAGCTGCAATTAAAAACAGTCTGTACCAAAGTTCAAAATGCAAAAAGACGTAAAACAAAGTTCATATTGTCCAGTACAAAGTAGAAAGAACCAAGACACACACTGTAATCAGAAGGAATTAATGAGGTGTAAAACATTTAAATGAGGCAAAGTGATGAGTCATATGGAAAGAAACAGAAATGCCCAGCTTCAGTGTTTCTACAGTTTCAAAGTTTTCCATCAAGAAAGTGATTGTTTCAATAATTTTGGTGGATGTAATACATAAAGTTGCAATGAACACAGATACAGATGTATTATTTAAAAACAGCCCAAAAAAAGGACTTGCAATACAGGTACTTATGATGGCCTGGGAGAACTGTTAGTTCTCTTTGTGCCATCTTTGAATTCCTTGAACAAACATGCTTAGCAAGCTTTATGAAAAGGTATTTTAGGGTACTGTTGACAAATTTGCTATATTTAAACAACATTCTGACTACTAACACTTTTGAACAAGTTAATTTGCATTTCTTTGGTTTCAAGGTTTTAAGAGAAAGATTGAATGTTTGCATGTCAGTTATCTATAGGAAAGCAATTTTCTTCCATCAGTAAAATAGGGAGGCTGCATGAATTCTTTTTCTACTGTAGGAAAACCTTCCTCTTTACCTGTGGGTTTTTAGGTTTTTTGTGGGTTGGGAGTAGGGGGAGGTCAGGGAGGAGAAAGAAAGATAAGGAAACACCCACAGATATTGCCAACCATTGCAGAGACCAAGTAAGAAAGGTAAAACCAGATACTCATCATCAGGTAGAGATTCTTGTCAGTATTTTATAAGCAGGTAAGACTCTTGTAGCTGCTCTATCATTTAGAAATCTTTTCACAGTGAACCCAGAAACAGCAGTTTACAGTCTGAGCCAGTATTGATCAAAACACCACTGTGAACTTGTTGGGAAGACATTCATCACACCTATAGGACAGGTATAAAAAAGTTCCAGTGGGTAAGACATAGGTGTGAACTTAGTACATCATCCTATGTTCTGCTGTAACTTTCTACCACCATGTTGCCTGGCATCTGGAACTAATTAGCAAACCTGGCAAGTAATATACAAAAGGTGTCTGAGTTGGCAGACATGAAACAGAGTTGACTTCAGTATTGTCTGAGTAAAATGCATGATTAATTCTATTTCCTTTAAACAAACTTGTAACATCCCAAATATATTAAGCCAGCACATCAGGGCCTCTTTGACAGGATCTTTTGTCTTCATTAACCACCACTGATTTGCATTACATGTAATTCTGCCCTTCAGAGGTATAAGTGAAAATGTTATCCCTTTTTCTACTGTTTTGCCTAGAAATCATATCAGATAAATGGACCTTGTTAGCTATGTCATTATATTAACCTTTTTCATAGAAGATATTATATTATCTTTCTTTTGAGTCATGTAATTTTTTTGCTATTCCAAAACTATTTGAATGAAGGGTACAGGAGCATGAGAGAAGGAATGGTGAATAATTTAAATTTGGGTGGCAATGTTAGTTGCTTTTGGTTGTGTTCTTGAGTGAGTCGTACCCAATATAAACACAGCAACAGAAACAGACTAGCAAATTATTCACAGATGTCATCAGAAGATGAGAAGGATGCCACAGAAGTTCCACAGAAATAAACAGACTTCTTCTAAGGCTTGTAGGAAAGTCTCCCTTGGAGATAAAAATGCTTTCTTGTCTATGTCTTCTCCTAGGATTCTTGAGGAAGTAGTCAAAAGTACTTCATTTACATCAAGTATCTTGTCAGAAAGGCACTTCAAATAGTGTCAACTGCAGATGACAAGTTGGTAAACTACTTACTTTCTGAAATGGATTATTTGAAGTAAAGCTGGTTTAGCTCCCTCAAAGCACCTGGTAGAACATCTGCGTGTTGAGACAAGCCTCACATGTGTAAGTATGTACTTTTCCTTCTGCTTCAGAGAGATGAGAAAGCACCAAAGATACCCTGTTTCTAAGCAATTGTGGAAACAGAAATTACTTGCGAAACAGGTATTTTCCTCAGAAGGCTAGGGCTACGCCATAATGTCTGACAGACTGCTGGAGCTGCTCCAGCAAATAAACGAGCTGGAGTATTGCTCAGTGCAGGTAATAGAGTAGCTTCTGTCATTTTGAGATGAGAAGAAACACAAAAAAACAGAAAAAACATGCCAGTCAGACAAAAAAATAAAAAAAGAGATATCCTGGTTATATTAAAGTTGCATGTTTCAGGAGTACTTTGCAGACTTGTCATGATTAAATGTCAGGATGAGACCTAGACTTCCCATTCTCTTCCTCACCATTTCAGTTTCCATGGAAAGGACATGTACTTGTGCACAGTCCAAGTAGGTGTGCTGTGGATGATCCAAGTGCTGATGGTGGGGCACTCAGCTTGGCATTTTAGAGCTTATGCCAGTCTTGGCTTATTCCTCTTGTGTACAGAGACAAAAGAATTATCAGAGGATGTCAAAGGATCCTTCAGGAGTAACTGGGTATTGTCAGGTATAGTTGTGTGCAGATTTTCACAGGTGAAACCAAGCAAATGACTACAAAAGCCAGAACGTGTTTTCATTAAGATCTATGCAAAGCTCTTGAAGCAGTCCATAAATAGGGAAGGAGAGATGTAAAGAGAAAGTGATCTATGTTCTGATGGTTATGTTCTGAAAATAAAGCACTGGAAGGGAGTAGACTTGAATTAAACTTGTGAATGGTTAGTCCTTTCAGTTAACAGACAAACCAGTATTCAGCACGGCCGTGCATGCAATCTTTATTTATAGAAACACCTGGATACTGACTTCATCTATGTGTCGCTCTCAGATGTCATCCACATCACCTTAAATAACCAATAATTCTAATCAAATATGTCTAAAACCACACTCAAGGGTAGACGAGATCCTTTTCACAGACAGCTGATTATGGGGAGGTCCATAACAGCTACTTCAAGAATTTTTTCCTTACTCTATCCTTAATAGGCTTCTTTACAAGTGATCAAGTATAAAGAGAGATAGAAAACTGAAGACCTCTGATCCAGTGCTTTCAGTAGCTGAAAGGATTTGAAGAATCTCCTCTACTGAGTCCCATTTTATATGTTAACTTCCCACAATTAATGCCTATTACTTTGGCTTGCTTTTAACTTTCAAAGGCTGCTCCTGCACGGAATAAAACCTTATGCTTTGCTATTTAATCCTCCTGAATCTTTTCATGCTTCCCTGAATGGTTTTTCATTTAGTGATACATCAGCTGGGTTGAATATAAACTGCCTCCCTGCCAAGTGTAAGATTGTAGCTTTACATGAGCTGGCTAGTTAGAGAGAGAAGTAGGAACCTAAAAGAAAAACAAACCAAAACAAAAAACCCAACACAGATGCCTTTGTTCCTTAGTTTGTAAGAAGTCCTTATGCTAGAACTGTAAGACAGAAGCACCTCACTACCACCCAAATACATGCACAAGCAGAAAAGAAAAAAGAAAGTTAACGTTCAGAGTAGAGTTCACAGCTGCCTTTACTTCTGATTACTCCATTTGTGCTATTACTTTCTTTATAAAAGGAACTACTTCTTCCCTCGCATTGGTCTCAGACACATTCATTCCACAGAGAAGGCACTTTGTGTGGAAGAGGAGGGAAAAACTCAGCCACTGGACAAACAACTGACATATCAACGTTAAAATGCATACAGAAATATGAAGTTTTTAAGTCCTATATTTGACTTATCCAGAAAGACCCTCACTACATCCACCTCCCAGTCTTCTGGTGACGGTTAAGTCCTATTTATTTTATCCTTTCCAAACTGTCCATGTCTATGTCCTTACTCACACAAGAATCTCTTAAGGGATCCAAGGGGGAATGGATTAAAATTAAAGGAAGGAAGGGCTAGATTAGATTTTAGGGAGATGTTTTTTACAGAAAGAGTGGTGAGGTGCTGGAACAGGCTGCCCAGAGAAGTAGTGGATGCCCCGTCCCTGGAAGTGTTCAAGGACAGGTGGGATGGGGCCCTCGGCAACCTTGTGTAGATCCAGGCCTGAGGTTGGAGGCCCTGCCTGTGGCAGGGGGATTGGAGCTCTATGATCCTTGGGGTCCCTTCCAACCCATGCCATTCTATGATTCTATGATACAACCCTTGACGAAAATAAAAGCCCAATATTTTGGCCACTGTTATTAGAATGTTAATTACTTTAATAAATTACCACTACATAGGAAGAATCAACCAAATTGAGGTGCTGAAGTATGACTTCTCTTGGGTTTTCACCTCGTGCCTTTGAAACAATATAAACACACATAGAGAGTAAAACTATTGAAAGCCTCTACAACTGTCACAACAAAAGGCATGATACTCCAAATTATTTCTCTGTATCTGCCTTCCTTGACAAGGCCTTCAAATGTACTCAGAGAACAGATAAATTAGAACACTCCACTGGAATTACTGCTCCCTGAGCAGAAGAGGAATACTTCAGAAAGGAGGGTGGGAAGCTGAAATTTCTTCAACAGAACAAACAGCAGATATGATTAAGTGTTCAAGAAAAGTGTCACAGAGGAAACATCAGTTGGGAAAAAAAAAAAATCACAGAAGGCATAGAAAGCTTCCACTGTTCTAATCAGTTTGAACAGAGAAGAGCCAGACAAATTACCTGAAAATCTGGCCTACCTCAACAACGACCACATCAAGAGAAAGTCAGGTGAACTAACAGGCTTCTAATAGAAATAATTTTCTAAACAACATTTAAATTACCTTCTGGGAAATGGCACCTAACCCACACAAATTCCCAGACCAAGCTTTGGACTTGTTTGGAAGAACAAGTTGACACAAGAAAAAAAAAAAAGCACCCAAATCCTGGGAACAGTTTAAAGGTCCTATATGAGTTCTAGTGCTCAGTAGCTTTCATAGACACTCTTTCACTTCAAGCAAAGACTGCCACTCTGATCCTGCTGATACCCGTTCCACGCAAACAAAAAACCCTGAAAAACACCCACAACGTCATCAGAATTCGTAGAAGAATATAATTATGAAAGCAGATGCTGAAGAGCAGCCCTGAGAGGAGAGTACGATGAATCACCACTAAGTACAGAGACACAGGCAACTGCTCCTCTCCTCTCAGGAGGAGCCGAATAGAAGTGACATGCCAAAAGCATGCTCCAACACCAAAATGAGATGCTCAGGCACTGCCTAAGGCTCAAAGAACACCCAACATTCAGTAACTGGCTCAGATCACACAGCCTGGAAAGCAGGGAAAACACAAAAAAATTTTTTTTAGTGCTTTTTCCTCCCACTGCAGTAGGAAATTGCTGCAACGTACCACCACAGGAAGACAGGGAGTCATTTGGATGCTGACCCCAGAACACCACTAAAACTTTCTTCTTTCTAGAACTCTGCCTTCTAGTTTTCTTAAGCAATCATATGCAATTAAGATATGTAATCTGGTAGTCTCCAAACAAACATATGAGAGCATAGTTAAAAACCCGTATTTACAACAACGGGCCACAAAAATGATCAAAGGGCTGGAGCACCTCTAATACGAAGATAGGCTGAGAGAGTTGGGCTTGTTCAGCTTGGAAAAGGGAAGGCTCCAGGGGGACCTTATAGTGCCCTTCCAGTACCCGAAAGTGCCTATAAGAAAGCTGGGGTGAAAACTGTTCACAAAGGGTGAACACCAATAGGGTGAGGAGTAACGATTTTAAACTCAGAGGGGAGATTTAGGTTGGGTATTAGGAAAAAATTCAATATGAGGGTGGTAGATCACTGGAACAGGTTGCCCAGAGATGTAGGGGAGGCCTCATCCCTGGAGATACATAAGTTCAGGCTTGATGGGGCTCTGAGCGACCTGATCTAGTGAAGATGTCCCTGCTTACTGCAGGGGGGTTGGAGTGGATGACCTCTAAATGTGCCTTCCAACTGTACACATTCTATGATTCTATAACACACTGTGCCACCAAGAGAGATACAACTATAAACTCAAACTTTTCTTGCCACCAAAGCCTAGTAAAGGTATAATGCAGAAGGAGTACCAGTGCCTGGTTTAGTCAGGGCAAGAAGCTAGAGGAAGCTGGAAGAGCAAAACAGAAATGCTAGCAAAGAGTGGACTTGGATAGTAAAATTACACAAAACGCACCTGCATTGACTGTTCACAGTTTCACAGAATCGTAAGGGTTGGAAGAGACCTCCAGAGATCATCAAGTCCAACCCCCCTGCCAAGGCAGGTTCCCTAGAACAGGTCACACAGTGGGCTGTTGCCCCACTAAAAACAGTGCTTAAGGAGAGCTGCAGTCTAACAGATGAATGGCCTTGAAAATTGTTTCTATGAGGCACAGAAATCACAGGAAATAAACTGTCTCTTTGGAAGGAAACAGCATGGTTCAGGGTGCTGCAGCAGTCATGAGAAGTCACTACCTTTTTCAGGAGATTAGCATCTGGTGCAGACAACACCAAATTGTGTGGGAGTGTTAGTCTGCTGGAAGGTAGGATACCTCTGCAGAGGGACTGGGACAGGCTGGATTGATGGGCAGAGGCCAACTTTATGGGGTTCAACAAGGCCAAACGCTGGGTCCAGCACTTTGGTCACAATAACCCCAGGCAATGCTACAGGCTTGGGGCAGAGTGGCTGGAGAGCTCCCTGGAGAAGGACCTGGGGGGTGTTAGTTGACAGCCGCTGAACATGAGCGGGCAGTGTGCCCAGGTGGCCAAGAAGGCCAACAGCATCCTGCCCTGTATCAGGAACAGTGTAATCAGCAGGAGTAGGGAAGTGATTGTTCCATTATACTCAGCTCTGGTGAGGCCGCATCGTGAGTGCTGTGTCCAGTTTTGGGCTCCTCACTACAAGGATGTTGAGATGCTGGAGTGTGTCCAGAGAAGGGCGATGAAGCTGCTGAAGGGTTTGGAGCACAAGTCCTGTGAGGAACAGCTGAGGGAGCTGGAGCTTTTTAGTTTGAGAAAAGGAGGCTGAGGGGAATCCTTATCCCTCTCTAAAACTACCTGCAAGGCGGTTGCAGAGATGTGGGAGTTGGTCTCTTCTCTCAGGTGACAAACAATAGGATGAGAGGAAATGGCTTAAAATTGCACCAGGGGAGATTTAAGTTAGGTACCAGGAAGAATTTATTTACTGAAAGGGTTGTCAAGTATTGGAACAGGCTGCCCAGGGAAGTGGTGGAGTCACCATCCCTGGAGGCATTTAAAAGGTGTGTAGATGAAGTCCTTAAGGATATGATCTAGAGGTGGTCTAGTCAAGGTTAGGCTATGGTTGGACTCGATCTAAAGGGTCTCTTCAGGTGATTCTCTGATTCTATAAATAACACCCTGATCTGCAGTCTTATCAGCTATACAACTGCAGGAAAACAGTGTTTAAATAACAGATCTCATCCCTTCTTTGCAAATGCTGTCAAAGAAAATGGAAGTGCTGTAAAGTGTTTTTTGAGTTCTTCCACGTTGAAAGCTGCTACATAAATAATACATTTCCCTGGTATCTTAAGAAGAGATAACAGAAATGCTGCTTCTTGCTCTTTGGTCTGTACAACAATAGCATAAATGCACAGAGTGTACAATTTAAAAGTACCTTCTTCTAGAGTGACAAGTAGCTAATGCACCAGACCATGCAAAGTATCTTCATGTAACTCCTTCCTTGTGTGTTAATGAAATAATTCCTGATTATTAGCTTTCTATATATTAAAAGCCTATTGTTAAATGAACATATAATAAATACTAACACATCAGTAAGAAAGTGATGTTGCATGCTTAAATTTATTATATAGCATTGGTGTTCCTCCAGGTGCATGGCTATCATGTTAATCTTCCATAAATACCCATTCAGACTTTATTTGTTCTGGAGATGCTCTGTGCATGTGTTGGTGGGGGGGGCATGTGAAGGTTTTGCTTCTTTTTTTATTTATGTCACCATTTATCAGCGGGTTTGCTTTTGTAAAATTCAAGATAACATTGCTATTGCCCCAGTCAGGCTCTGGTTGTACTGCATGAGTTATAGATAGAAAAATTACACACAGCTGTAGTGGTATTATTTTTGCACATTGTCACTCAGAGTGAATGACAATGGCATTATACAATTCTTTGCTACCTTATAATAGTATAGCAGCCATTCAATAGATCAACACCTGAATGCCTCGCAGGCAAATGAACACATTAAAAAGAAAGTGTTTAAGAAGTCCTCTAGCTATTCAGGATAACTTAGAGGATTCCCCATTCAGGATAAATATTCTGATTGGAAAAGGTTTTGGTGTTTGTCTAAGAGCTGAATGTAAACATCAGTAGCCTGTATATAAACAAGTATATGATAAAATGGGCTTACCTCACTGAAAGAAAAAATGGTTTCCATAGGTTTTTAAGGCATGCTGTAATCAATTTTTATGTGTCTCTCAAGTCATACAGCTTCTATATTCGTGTAGAGAATCACAGAATGATAGAATTTTCTCAGTTGGAAGAGACCTTTCAAAACAAGTCCAACCTTCAACCTATGTTGCCAAAACCACCATTAAACCATGTCCCTCAGCACCACATCTACCCATCTTTTAAATACCTCCAGAGATGGCAATTCTACCACCATCCTGGGCAGCCTGTTCAAATGCCTAACAACCCCCTCTGTGAAGCAATTTTTCCTCACATCCAATCTAAACCTCCCCTGATGCAACTTGACACCATTCACTCTTGTCTTAATGCTTGTCACGAAGGAGAAAAGGGTCAGTCCCCACCTCTCTACAAGCTCCCTCCAGGTAGTTGTAGAGCGTGATTAGGTATTCCTTGAGCTGCCTCTTCTCCAGGCTAAACAGGCCCAGTTCCCTCAGCCACTCCTTGTAACGTCTGTCTTCCAGTTCCCTCACCAGCCTCGCTGCCCTTCTCTGGCTGTGCTCCAGCACCTCAATGTATATACTCCATTCACATCTCTTCTCATGCTTTGACTCTATGAGACCTTAAAAATGACAGTTACTTAAAATGCAGTGGTCTGGTTCTGGTTTAGCTGTTTTGGTGGTTTTTTTTTTTTAAATATGCCTGCTTTTTAGAGTCTGATTCTTACAGCCATTAACAAATCCTGCTTTCTCTTATTTTCTGCTTGCTATATCTGAGCTCAGAAACATTAGCACAAATCAGTAAAGCTGTCATCATTCCACTGTTTTAAAACAAGAGTAATACAAAACAAAGGGTTTATGACTGAATCTCTCTTGCTCTATAAGGCTATGCAGTACAGTTTGTTCTTTCTTACACTTGAAATCTGATAGCTGGCTATCAAAATCACAACTTTTATGTCTCCTCCTAATGGCACCAGTTCCTTCCAGTCATACAAACACACTACTGTACTAATCCTGCACCAAAAACAAACCTAAAAGGGACAAAAGAGATCAGCCCAAATGAAACATGTCATTAGTAACTGGAAAAAATATGCATAGTGAAAATACTGGTAAAGGAATGGAAGAGAATAGAGTTCCTAAGTTCTGACCATTGCACATCAGAAATAAATATGCAGGAAGTATATGAAAACTGAGAAGAATGGCTTAGATACGGAGCACAGTCTATACATATGGAAAGAGTAAATAGACCAAGCCAACTCTGTTCTTGAAGAAAAGGGGAATATGATAGACTGTGAAATCACGACTGGTGAGAAACTGAAACAATTGTTTACATTTCCCACATCATGTCAATTGAAAGGGCCCCCAATTAAATCATTAGACAACAAATTTTAAGGCAAAACAAAAAGACTGACTTCTGCATGCTCCACCTGCACTGAATCACATAATTGCTAAAGGACACTGTGGGGGCTGCACATGGAAATCAGCTCAGCCAAACAGTAAGGACACGATGACCCCTGCGATTAAATGGAGTGCAAGCATCACTTCATGCCCACGGAACTTGTAATCAATGCTGAGCACCAGAAACCAGACCAAAAGATGATTATTAATTCTCTAAGCATCCTTTACTGGAATTTTGCCAGTGTTCTTCTTTTAATAGCAGATTTATATTCTTACAGACTACATTTATAATGATATGCTGACAGCTTTTCTGAATAAGAAGAGGTGTCTGTCCATCCTAAACAGTTTGAACAGGCATCTGACAGTCAATGTTCTAGTGTGAACAGCTAATTTTTAATTTACTAGCCAGCTAATGTAATGTCTTGCACAGCAGGAGGAAAAAAAAAATCGCTCCCTATACGCATTTCATTTTAAAAAAGAACCACACAAAAAAACCACTCACCCTAATAGTTCCTAACTGCTCTTGCTAATTTTGAGTAAGACACATCTTTCACTCCTTTTTTTGTTATATAGTTTTGCAGTATATCCTAGCGTTTTCTTGGAATTCTGTGGCAACACATGAAGATAACAAGAACCTTCTGGGCCCCAAGCAAGCACCTTGAAGTCTGAAAGTAACAGAGTCTGTTTATCCTGACTGTCCTTTAAAATTTACATTTCAGTGAAGTGAGAATGGTAGTGAACAGCCGCCTAACATCAAGAGCTTTTCTTGACCTACTTGTGGATAGATGATTTCAAAACAGAAACATATTTTTAATTTTTGCTTTGACTAGATTAGGGAGAAAAATAAAGAAAACAAAAAAAAAAAAGAAAATTCTAGAGAGTTATAGATAGGAAATACTGGGCAGAATTCTAGAAAATTTTTTAAAGCAAAAGTTAGAAAGTCAAGTCACTCAGACTCAACCATGAAAACAGGGAATTGTTGGAATATTCGTTTACCTAAATTTAGTTTAGTCGCTTCTGAACTGACATTTCCATGAAAAAATAAATAAAAAATTAGAAGGCACTCTTGATCAAGGCTCATGTTCTGCTATTATTTGTTCCCCCTTGCTTTGAAGTGTGAAAACTCTGCTTTTGAGCCTTGGCCTGAAGGAGTTCACATGAAATGAGCTCAAGACTTCTCAGTGCAGAGAATCTGTGCACTCATACTTTCTGCAGTTCTTCAGCTTGATCTGCTACCCAAACAGAAGCAATCATTTTCACAGAACACCTTGTACAGGATGCACTGACAGCTTTCTCATTAAGCATCATAGCTTTGAGTCTCCTATGAAGTTTACCTCTCTGCTACCTAAAACCAACCAAGTAGAGATGCTAAACAGGAACCAATTTAAGGCTGCTGCTGAAGTAATAATATCCTTTGCCAATATGATCCACAGTATTTTAAGTGAGGTTTAACGTGTGCTATAAACAGCATCATGGAAGGGCCATTAATAAGCATCTGTGCTATTTTAAAACAACAGGTGGTGAGATCGTTTCACCACAGTTATGTGCTCACCATATGTGTAAGTAGAAATTCTGTGGGAGGCAGAAGGCAAATGAGTGAATAGTTAGCAAATATATATGTATTATATAATATATAAAATTATATAGATATATTAAGATGCACATGGTCTCACTAAAGCTGCAGCACATTTTTCAGGCAAGCAAACAGCTGCCAAGATAACTTTGATATAACTTTGGGTCATTTGGAATAGTTGTTAGAACAAAGATGTGACAAAAAAGCAGTCAGAGAGTATAATTGTGTGTGGAGTTAGACCTATTTGCCTATCACATCTGATGAATCACTGGGGCGTAAGTGCAGAAAGGGATGCATAACTGTGCAAAGACCAGCCAGTTGCTTTAAAGTACTTCAGAACATGGGGCAGGTTAAATTGCCCACGAGTGTCATAAAGCCAATGAACAGCAATATAGCCAATTTTTTAATTCCTCTTAATATGGGTCAGAAAACAAAACAAATTCTACTAGACAGAACTACACCCTGGCTGACACAAAATTTTTTCTGCTGCAGCTCTTCTGCTAAGTTCATGTTTTATACTTGGTTCACCCAGGGTAGAAAGGAAAGATATCCTGGAATCATTTTGTGACCACAGAAGCGTAAGCAGCTCAGAAATGAAGTGCGTATCTTCATTATCTTAGGGAGGACAAACCCCACTATCTTATCTTACTGGTTCTGCGGTAAGAATTAAATGAAGAAAAAGAAATTACTTGACCTGCCATCGGGCTGGGACAGTTGCATCAACTCTACTACCAGATAGTCCATTTTACATTACTTTCTCCTCTGATATGTTTATATTTAAAGACAGGTATATATTTATACACTAAAAGCATACAGTTCTTGTACAATCAGATCCTTTCTTCTATAATGTTTTAATAGAGTATTTTTGTAAGAGTATGCAATATGAAGACTTTCTTGAAACTAGCCTCTCAATGCATCATGAAACTGATACATATAAATGGATTCACACTTGTGATGCTGTCACATGCAGTCATCTTCAAGGGGAAGCCTTGAATTCACTTGGTTTTCAAGAAGCACTTTTATCCCTGTATTTCAGATGTCAAATTCAGGGGCTCATTACCAGGGTTGGGAAATACTGACTTACTCAACTCGGTTGAATTCAAGATGAAAAAGATACTTAATGCCTGTCTTGTTCCCCCCAATAATATAAATGGATAAAACTCTTAGTTCTGTTTAACAATTGCTACCTTTGCAGTTGACTGGCCACTCACATAGAGATCTGCTATTGACAATACTTAATGAGTCCAGCATTAAATTCATTTGCATAGTGGGAGATAAAGTTTAATTTTATCTCTGGCATTTATTTGTCAGATGAAAATTTCTTCTCACCTAGAAATGTTAGCTACTGCCCACAGAGGGCATGCATTTGGAGTATGTTGATATGTTTGCGCTTCAGAAGAAAAATTGGTACCACTACTGTTAAAATACTCTGAATTTTTTGCATGTGCTGAAGTGCGTAGTCTGAAATTCACTGTGTAGTATCTGTCCACTCACACCCTGCTCAAGTCTACTTTTAGGGAGTTCTTAATTTTGGAAAAACAGTCCCACTCAAAGCCTGGTAACAACACAACTGAGAAGTTACATGCTTGGTCTAGAACGTGGTTATATTGTTAGTTCAAATAGCACTCGGAAACATCAGCTTTTAACATTGTCATAATTACAGAGAAGATGTTACTGAACTGTTCATTTCAGCCCTTGGAAAGGACTACAACTGAAATCAAACCTCTGCAACTTTAAGTGCATTTAAGGTTACTGGGTTTTCCAGTTTGTTCTCCTAAGGAAACAAGCCTTATGCAAACATACCCATCTGGGCCCCACTCGTAAATTTGGTCAAATGAACTTGCTGGTTCGAAGGCTGACTGCGGCCTAGAAATCTCAAAGATAATTAAGCTCTTACAAATTTGAAGAGCTAACCCAGATGAAGAGTTCCAAAATAGCAGACCCTCTGAGGAAAAGGCAGCTAAATCTCAGCTGCTACCCAGTCTGTCTGGCATCAACCAGCTGGCCAACTAGGCTGTTCTTCCAGTCAGCAGGGCTGCTGCCCCAGATTAACCACAAAAAAGACGCTTTTCTTTGCTTGACAGAGGTAAAGAAGTTACTGTAACAGAACGAGGACAAGGAATTATAGACGAGAAGTCTGTAGGAAGTGGATTTACATCAGTTACATCACTGAATTAAATTCACACTGATATTAGATATCCTTTTTTTTATGGATAGGTGCACATTTACTTACATTTCATGTTATTCTACCGTCTTTGGAGTACATGTAAAATAAAACCAAAAGTAATTCAAGCTGTCAAACCAATCAGATGTACGTTCACATCTACAGTAATGTATAACTCTTGGTCAACTACTCCTTCATCCCTGCTACTACATTGTTTTTTAAAAATGTTAACTAACAGTCTTCTGAAACATTATTTAGGTTCGCCAGGAAGCACATATAGCTAAATTTACTGTGCTAAACTTGTGCCAACATTAATAAATACTAACACTACCATATATTTACAACAACAGAATAGGAGACCATTACTTGATGCTCTCTTCAGTGAGGAAATTGACTTTATATAGAATGAGTGGACAAACAGGTGAAGTATATGAACTCACCTACATGGTTTCTTTTTTGAGCCAAAGGTAGAGGAGAAATTGGCAAATGACTACAACATTGCAATGCTAAGACAGTCAGCCATACTTTTTCTCTAGAAAGAAAAAAGAAAAAACCTAAAAACCCACAGCAGAGATGTCATAACTCAGATGCTTAAGTGTTTTACAAGAACAAAGTAAATGTCTGGTAGATGACAGAAAAGGTTTGGTGGAATGACATTTTTTTCTAAATTGAAATGCAGACACTGGACATGCCATGGAGTGCTTAAAAGGAACAAGTTTATATGGGGTAAAGCTAATGACTGTTCATCAGAGCTAAGATTTGTCTGTTGAACTGATTTCTGACACTGCAACTCACCAGTCACTCTTTGTTTCAGCCTTGTGAAGCCTCAATTGTCTTCTATACACTCTTCCTGTCTCTGTGGCCACCATTTGCATTCTGCATACGCAACAACAGTACTGAGGCAAATGCATGTATTTAGATATCTTCCCAGAAGCAATGACAACTAACCAAGCAACTGCCTGTTACCTCCCTAAGTATTACTTTTATCACTCTAGCACATGACCAGAGGCTTCAACCACGACTGGGGATACTACAACCGCACGAGCTGCTCTGAACACACAGGATGACAGGATCAGCTAAGATGAACACACAAGTAGACATTCAATAAAATAACCTTCAGCTTCCAATATCCTGCTTCCTCTTTTCATTAAGAACAGATTAATGCCCTAACCTTTTCTTCCCAGAAGCACAATCGTTGTTTTTTGCCTCCAAACTAAACCACATAGAGCCATTAACCATTGCTACATGCAGACAGCACTCACTCTAATGACCTGCCTCCTCATGCCAAACAGCGCCTCCTGAATTGACATGCCTGCTTTACAGCAACCTTCTTTAGAGCAGAACAAAGAAAAAAAAAAAAACAAACCCAAATGAAAAATCACCAACATATCAGCCAGGTATACGCCAGATAAATTTCCCCCTTCTCCTCAATTCCAAAAGACCACACAACGTAGCGTTAAGACCCGCATACGTACCACAAACAACGTGCAATGTCAATGGCCAAGCTACAGTTGTGCATGCACTCTTGCTGTTCTTCCACTTCTGAACGTGACACGGTGGAAGAGCAACTCACTGACTCCTCCATTTAGCAAACAAGGGCATTCGAATTTTGCTGCGGTTTTGTTTGTGGCACACCTTGTGCTAGATGATAAAAAGGGGAAAAAAACCAACCCAAAACCCACAAACAGAAGTCCCTGAAAGCATCATCAGAATCCATTTTGGTTTAGGGGCTGATTCTCCAACTTCTTCTACGCTCCTGGGAAGCGACTTCCAAATCCAGAAACGTAAACTACATGACATCCTTTACGTTTTTTGCTTCTGCTCCCGGAAACCCTTCTGCCCTAAGATGTCTTCCCCATCCCTTGAGGGACGTACACCGGTCTGGAGAGAGCGAGAGGGGACCCGGCGCGCAGTCCCGCACCTGTCGCAGTGCCCCACACTCCTTCCCGCTTTCGCGCCCGTCCTGCGCCTCGCCGCAGACAAAACACCCCCTCCACGCGACCGGTTCCCTCCTGACAAGGGCAAAGAAAGCAGCCCGGGCTGCTGAGCAGAGGGCTGGCACGGAGCCACTGCACATCCTGGCAATAAAAGATAAAACGCAACGCCGTGGCGCTTCCGAGAGGGCATCCTTTCTGCTTTTGGAGGGAACCACAGGCGATGGAATGGGAAGGAAGCTACATGCCCGAGCGCAGCTCCAGACCCTGCCCGCACGCACGCAGCACGGCGGCTGTTTCCAGGGCCTCCGGCCGGGCCTTCCCCGCGCTCGCAGCGGGCCGCCGGCGGTTCCGGCAGCTATGCGAGCCGAGGCAGGCGGCTCGGCAACGGCGGTGCCGCGGATCCCCGGCCGGGCAGCGCCGCAGCGCTCGCCGCCCGCCCCCGCACACGCCGCCGGCAGCTCCCGCTCACCTTTCCAGCGACCGGCTCAGCGCATCTTCCTCCCTCCCTCCCGCAGCGGCTGCTGGTGGCGGCCCAGAGCCCCTGGGCTCGATGGAGCGGGGTACCCGGCGCTGCCCCTCCCTCAGCTGGTGGCAGCTCCCGCTGTCACTTCACCCCCACATCCCGCCGCCGGCGGCGCCGGCAGCTGCTGCTCCTAAATTCACGGCGCTCCGGCGGCATGAAGTCATCCTCCCCGCCCCCTCCCCGGGCCGCCGCACTCCGCTCCCGCCGCGGAGGGAGAGACGGCCCCTTCGCTCCGCCACCCGAACCCTGAGGGGCCCTAGGGCTCCACCCTCACCCAGGGGGCCGGCAGTCCGGCAGTACTACACGCACCAGCTGTCAGGGGAGCTGCGAGGGGCGGCACGGTCTCCCGGCGGTGCGGCTGCGGGTCGGGGGTCCCTCCCCGGGCACGGCGGCAGGATGGGCCGCTCCGCCCCGCGTTAGCCTTCCCCTTTCGGGAGTCCCCGCAGCGGGCTGTAGGGCGCTTGGCTTTACCGCCTGGCGGCCGATGGCAGGGGGCTTGGTCCAGTCGCCAGCACCGAGGCCTCCCCTCGCCGCTCAGCCCAACCGGATCGTGCCGGGCTAAACGTTGAGGAACGGGGTGGTCAGGCTCCCGTAGCGCTGCAAGGCCAGAGCCAAAGGAGAGCTTCTCCCAAGGAGAGGGGTGTGGAGGTGTTGGTGTGTGTGCGAAAATCCGCTGTAATCCCTCGTGCTTGTGTGTGGGCGCCCAGCTCTCCTCCTCCCCTCCGAGCCTCAGGGCAGCTTGTACCCCTGAAATGCGGCTGTTCGTGGGGTGGGAGTCTCGTTGACAGTGATGCTCGCACTGCCTGGGAGGGGAGAGCCGAGCAAAGGCACCGTGTTCAAGGTCACCAGGACATACTTCTCCCTTACCAAGGGCGTTCTGATATTTTTAAGACCCACCAGTAGGCAGCATGTCTATTTTTGTTACTTAGAGCGGGCTGAGCACGTACAGGGTAACTGGCAGGCTCATAAAGGCAGCTGGATTCCTATCACAATTTACAGTCCCACGAACCCATCCCGTTTGCAGGACAGGCATGGCTATGTTGCTGCATAAATAACACTAGGCAGCCTGGTTTGCATAGATACGCTCTTCGCCAAATCGTTGTAGTCTGGGTGCTCTTCATATCTCACAAGCAAGGCGGGGAGGGTTGTGGCTGGTCAGGAAAAGTCCTGCTGGATGGGTTCCCAGGAAAACACCAATGTTGTGAGCACAGGTGTTTCCAAGGCACTGTGCCTGCACTGTTGACTGGGCAGCCAAGTGATGCCTCAGTAACGTTTTGGAGGAGACCCAAGTTGGAAATGTTGATGTTTTCTATGGTGGTGAGGTCTGAAACAGGAGAAGAGCTATTTCAGTGGCCTGGGTATAGATAGGAAGGTTGCATGTAGGGGTAGAGGAAAGCAGAAAAGTGGAGAGGAATCTCATTAAGGTTAGAATTGTGATGTCTGTCTCAGATGAAATAGAGGAATTCTGTGCTTGTGTTCCCTTTCGTAAATTGTGTTTATTTTTATAGTGGTCATGGTGAGGCTTTTTAACTGTGCCAGTGTCTTTGATTTGGTTCCCTGTACCTGTACGGTTCTATGGTTGTGCTCATTTTGATCTGCTCTTGTTTACTCCCTGCCTTGAACCTCTTCCATTGATTGGCATTTGCAGACCTGAATGTGCAGCACTGGCAGCATTTCAGCAGTGATATTTAATCTCTGTTTACAGAGTGTTAGGTTAAGTGATTAAAGGCTCATCTCCACGTAGACAGAGGATCCCAGAGGCACGTGGGCAGGCAGGGATGCCCAAATAACCCAGTCAGAGAATGAGAGCCCCTGCTTAGCCACTTCCAGGGCTGTCCTAGGGTAGTCTCAGCCCCACAGGGCTGGGAGGACACCCAAAAAGTCAAACACAAAGCTCTATGTGTCGCCTCATGGATAGAGTGGGTTACTATCTAGGGGTACAGAGCACAACATGGGATGCATAACAGGAAGAGCATTTTGGAATTGCACAAGGCTTATTATGAGATGTTTAGGGCAAGAACCAAAGGCAGGGAAAGGAGTGGATCAAGATGCTATGGAAACTAGCAATGTGGGGAAGTAGCGGGATGAGGAGGTAAATAGGACTAGTCTTGTGTAATTAGGCTGTTGGTCAGTAACACTTGTCTGGCTACACCCTGCACCTGATCTGTGCAGTCTCCTGTCTTCTCACTAAACCTTGTTTCTAACTCTCCTACTGAGTGAGAGGACTCCCTGTTCTGTGTGTATGAGATGGAAGAGCTAGCAACAAGAGTCACACCTCAGGTCATGGGGACCCATGCCAGAGAGGAGGACAGGATTACACTGTTCATGCCATCAGTGTTTGCTTGTCTGTGTGTGTCTGTGTTGATCGGTGTGGTTTGCCATGTGCATATTTATATATAGATGTGTGTATACATAGTGTGTGTGTGTGCTAGGAGTATGTGCTCAGACTCAGTACTGACTAGACTTACGAAAATGGAGCCATGGCAGCCTCCCTTCTATTGGGCTAAATGGGTCAGCAACTCCTAACACAACCCACTGATTAGTGTACTAGAAAATTCTTAAGCTGTGCAAAACTGAGAAATAATAATAATAGTATTATTTCTTCTTTGGTAGCAGGATATTTCAGATTCAAGAGCAATAAGTGCTCGTGCCTAAAGGCTATTACTTAGTACTATTACATATAGATAATTACAAAAAAACCCAAGGAAAAACACATGGGTGAGACATACAGAATTTGATCTTAGTAGAAAAACATATCAGTGTGCATCATTTAACAACATTCACAGAACCTATTCTACTCAGAGAAGATTATCTTTGATTTAGTTATCGTGGATTCAATCAGTTTAAAATAGATGGGAATATAAATTGATTGAAATCTAAGCACTTCAGCTTTAAAATGGTAACTGTAGGGAAAATAAAAGGAACTAGTTACAGAAATCAGTTGAACAGCTGAATGTGAAGAAAGCTTGGAAATTTCTTTAATAAGTGAGAAGAACCTAAGTGCAAAGGGTTGACTTCAAACAAGATACTACAAGTAAGCTGTCAATCAACAGGTGAGGGGAAAGTTGTGGTTTGGGGATTAGAAGTAGCAAAGGAGAGGTGACATTTGCCAATATTCAAATTTAATCAGGTTGTGAAAATTAATACTAAAAGGTTCACCGCTTGTTAAAATGTAAAGCAATCCTGAAATGAAAAAGTTGAGCTCTTTTTTTAGTGAGGGTGGTGTGAACAATCTAGGATCTCTCTCTCAAACTGAGTACTTTGCTTTCCTGATAGTTGCTGGCTGGAGTAAAGGGTGAAGCAAAGGAAGATCAATAGAGAGGAATGAGTAAATGTATAGAAATGGATGGTACAGTTTTCACAGTAAATTAAAATCAAACGAGTGGTTTGAGTCAGAGGAGTAAATCATCTAAATGTGATGGAAAAAATACAGTATAAAAACCTCAACAAATTTTTCTAAGCCAAAGGTGATAAGTCACAACTCAAATGCCTGGAGACAGTCAGACAGTATCAGTATTTAAGAAATGAGAAGAGACCTAGGAAATGTCAGTAACGTGAGCTAGTTGGTGGTAGCATTCAACACTGAAATTCGGGGATGTTTTTATTGTAAGGCCCATTTGCAGAATATCAGATTTGGTGTAAGTTAGGTATAGGGTATGTGTAAGAGACTATGAGCATGAAGGATGGCAAAAAGTTGTCTTGTTGGTGCAGGACTTCATTCTGGAGAAAGGCTGGGGGCAGCCTTTCAAAAAGAGTAATCTTTGATTTGATTGTATTTAGCATTTTCAGTAGTGGTCTTGTCAAGTAAGTACAAGTGAATTGAATTTGGCTAAGAATCACTATCAATACACGGGATATTTGGAATGGCATACTAACCAGATGCAGAGAAAAGTCACAGAACTAGAGTGAAGTTTTAATGGAAAAAAAGCTAAAAGTTTTAACTATGCACTGGAAATTGCAAAGGAAAAGAAAGAAAAAATCGGAACTATTAGTTGGTCATAGGATAACTCTGAGCTACTGGTGGTGTAAGTTTTGAGAAAGGAAAATTGATTTTTATCATGTATTGACTGAGGCTAGTATAGACATGGAATTTTGTTGATCTGGCTGTATCTTCACTTACCAGTTTGAGTTTGCTCTGAGCACACTTCTCAGTAGAAAGTGTGTTGCAATTAACAGGTAGCTTTACAGAAAGCTATTTCTTCTTTGCAATTAACCAGTTCCTTGCACACAGTTAGATCAAATGGCCAGACAGTAAGTAGCCAGCCTTAATGATAATTTGGAAAATAAGAACAAATGGTGAGAATCAAGTCTATCCATGGAGTCATTTGTAGGAAGTGTGTAAACAGGACACCTATGTATGTACAAATGAGCTGTGAATTTTAACAGTAAAGTAGAGAACAAGATCACCTCAAACATTGCTTCTGGGTTTGGCTCTAGTGTCTCCGTAGCTTAGGGACTGTGTGTACATTTCCTGAGTTCTTGGGCTATGTTCAAAGACTGAATAAAGTCCCATGGGCCTACATTTCATTTCAATCTTACCCAGACATGTATCAAAAATTATTGCCATAGATTGTATAACAGTGTTTCATAGTTTATGGGAGCTTTCTGAAGCTCTCCTGTTAGGACAGAGTTCATCACACTCTTGCTCACATATACTTATGCAGAAAGTATGTAAGACTTTTCATGGGCATTAGGACCTTCAGGAAGTTCCTAATAAAATGTAATCTCTTGGAGAAGACTTAGCTTTTTTAACCACTTTGCTTGATACCAGTGGTAAAAATTACATAGACTGTGAGGGCTGGTAGAAGCGGATCTGATTTACAAGATGACTCATTAATAACGGAATACTTTATGTGAAGAACTGTTGTGGTTTAGCCCAGGTAGGCAACTCAGCCCCACACAGCTGCTCACTCATGACCCCCTGCAATGGGATAGGGAAGAGACTCGAAAGGGTAAAAGTGAGAAAAATTGTGGGTTGATAAAAAGACAAGGAATTAATTTACTGCTTCCCCACAGCCATCTCCAGGAAAGCAGGGTTCATTATGCATAACAGTTACTTGGGGAGACAAACTCCATCACTCCAAATGTCCTCTCTCCCTCCTTTCCCTGGCTTTTATTGCTGAGCGCGATGTAATATGGTGTGAGATACCCCTTTGGTCAGTTGTGGTCAGCTGTCCTGGCTGTGTCCCCTCCAAAATCCCTTGTGCACTCCCAGCCCACTCACTGGTTGGGTGATGTGAGGAGCAGAGAAGGCCTTGGCTTTGTGTAAGCCCTGCTCAGCGGTAACAAAAACTTCCCTGTGTTATCAACACTGGTTTTGGCACAAATACAAACCATAGCCCCACATGAGCTACAAGGAAGAGAATTAACTCCACCCCAGCCAGAAGGAGAACAAGAACATAAGAAATGAGGACCACTGCACATAGGCTTCTTTAAAGTTTGTATTCTTGGAACTAGAAAAATTGGTACTGAGTATGAACAAGAGCTCTGATCCCCTTTTTTCTGCCTACATACACTACCTCCTGTGGACCTGGATGTTTGCAGTTACCTGTGGTAGGTTCTTCTTGTGTGTTCCAAAATTCTAATGCTTTTGGAGTCTGTGCAGTGCAAGTGTAGGTGCTATTTCCTGTAGAATATTAGTTAATTATTACATGGCCATTTTATTTATCAGAGGTTGCCATAAGCTTTTTTTTTTCTTTTAATATTAAACTAAGTACTAATGTACACTTTTTTTTTTAAACGGATTTCTTCAGGCTGCATTTAAATGAAAGCAAGACAATGAATAAACACTTCTTAAGAAATTTTACCGGTTTTTATAATAGATTTGGGCAAAAATTTTACATAAGCATTCAAAACATGACAAAAAAACCAGCTGACTTGTGTCACCACCAGTGTGATGTAAGATATTGAACATTATTTTACAATTCCCATAGAGAAATTAGTAAGTGCGTGTCAAAACAGCTTTACTCATGTTGAAATGCAATGTAATAATGCATCATAAGAACATTTAGTTATCCCTCTTAATAGGTTAATGTCCATCTGATCCCTCTGATTGTGTGTAGATGAAATAATTTCAGGTCCCACAAATAAAATTATGTACAAAGTAAAAATTATTACTGGCTTTCCACTAAGAGGAAAGCTTACTTAAAAAAATGTTGATGTGGGAAGTACTGTTTCAGCAGATATTTTTTAAAAGAATATAGGTTAAGCTGTCTTAAGGGGCCCTAAGGGGCCCCTAAGGGGCTCTGCCAGCCCCTTTTCGGTGGTCTGGGGGGACAGGACAAGGGGCAACGGCTGTAAGCTGGAGCATAGGAAGTTCCGCACCAACATGCGGAAGAACTTTTTCACAGTGAGGGTGACAGAGCCCTGGGACAGGCTGCCCAGGGAGGTGGTGGAGTCTCCTTCTCTGGAGATATTCAAGACCCGTCTGGACACCTATCTGAGTAATATGTCCTAGGGAGCCTGCTTTGGCAGGGGGGTTGGACCCGATGATCTCTTGAGGTCCCTTCCAACCCCTACGATTCTATGATTCGTGACCACTGTTCACTTACTCTTTCTTTACTGTTTCATTGCCATTATTGTTTCTTGTGTGTAGATATGCATTTATGTAAATTAATAAGCACATTTTGTTTAATTGGTTGTAATTTTGAGGTATAACGTGTATGGCAGAAATAGTGACCCTGAAGTAATGCAATGATGAAGAACACTGTGGGAGGAACTGCAATATCAACAATATCCAAATAGACATTCTTACATCTAAAACCAACATCCAGAAAATATATTTTAAACAGTGGCATATATCTGCAAATGTTTCCAAACCATTTGGAAGGGTATAATTATTTAAATAATTTAAATAAATTCTGACTGGTTTCTTGATATCGCTGTCAAAATTATATGAACCAAAAAGCAAACAAGCCATGCTGTGTTCAGTGCATTAGTTTCTAATTTTCAGGAACGGGAATTTTCAAGTAATATGATCTGGCTGTAAACAGTTTAGAATGACTGAACTCTGGATGCAGACAGCCTCTGCCAGTGTTTCTCCATATCATCCTCTTAATGCATATTTTCTTAGGCTAGGATACAGAAGTTTTCAAGGTAGGGACTGTCAATGTTTCAGTTTGTACAATATTGTTAGGCACTTGCAAAATGCCCTGATGGTAATTTCTGACATTTTTATGTCTAATACAATGTTTTGACTTTTATAGCCTATTCTACCCTAAGTTAAAAGCTGTTTCAGCTGAAGGTAATGGAAGTTTTGTGTGTGCAGGCGTAGAGCCTGGCCCTTAGCCTCCTGACATCAGTAGGAACAAATGTGTTCTCCTTTTTTTCCCCTCGGGGCTGTCGGCATTGTTTTAATGCAAAGGATTCTGATTTTCTTAATGCTTTAATAGCAACCTGCTTGGGTTTTCCTATTTTCCACTGTCAGCTTCATTGCTTGCTTATACATTTTTGTAGGAATAATGATCCCGTAGTAGCATTTTCTGTGCTTAAAAATACATTACTGACATTGGAATATAAAACATCGTCCCAAGTGGCAAAACAGGTTATAATAATATAACACTGTTATAACAATATAATGCTGTTATAATGCATATGCTGTAAGGGGAGAAATTAAAGTTGTACTAGCATTCTCAATTCTGGCATAAGCCATAATGTTTTCTGGGCTCTTGACTTGTCAAGCTTAAGTTTTTCATATTTTTAGATGTAGCATGTGTAATCTGGTATTTTTAAAAAACTTAAATAGGTACTGTCTTGTGACAATTCTGATACCTGCATCGGTCTTCAGTACGTTTACTTGTGTGAATGGGTGTCTAGTATCCAGTGAAATTTGTCCTTGCCCATGGCAGAGGGTTGGAGTGGATGATCTATAAAAGTCCATTCCAACCCAAACCGTTCTATAATTCTATGATATTAAATCAGTAAAGTTATAATCATGATAGTCCAGTCCAAAGTCATGAACAACTCCTAGAATAGGTAGGATATTCCCACTATATATCTGTGTGCAGTGTCCATGATTAATTTTTAGTTTGACGCTTTTCTCTTTTACTAATACTCCCAGCAGTTCAACCTGCAGTCATATTTAGCATGTAATGTACAGCCTGTATTTTTTTGTCCGTCATTGATACAGATTTAAAATTTGGTAAAGTTTAAATCCTGATTTTCTTTCAGAAAGAAAATCTTACACCTGTTGTTTTGGTTTTTTTTTTAAGTGGAGGAACCCAGTTAAGCCTGCAGTCAGTGAGTCACGGTGCTTATTGTTATGCACAAACCTTTGAATAGGGATTTGTCCAAAAGATTGTCCTTTCCACTCTTCATTTTGCAGTGCTGCAGAGAATATCTTGCAACACAGACCAGATCTTTAATTTTGAGAAAATAACGACCAAAAATTGCAGTGCATAAGAGGAAAGAGAGAAACGAAGACCATGGTAGTTACCAAAATGGTGCCTTTGCAGATGCAGTGAATTTGACAGCAAAAATGTACCACAGTGATCCCATATACTTTAGCTTATCATTCAGGGCCAAAACAATTAAAACCAGACACGAAACATGAGAATCCTGCCTCTTTGGCCAGAGAAAATACATCTTTTCCTAGTTCCAAATCTAGCACAACTCGGGGTTTAGGTGGATTTTCTCAGTAACATGCCAGCACCTCTAAAACTTTATCTAAAGCAATTTGTAAAACTGAAGGATTCCTATTTTGATTTTGTGTATTAGCTTTGCTTTCTATTTTCCTTTCTGTATCGCTTTCTGCTCAGTATTCTTGGGCACAAATTTCAGCTCAGAATTAAAAAAAAAATAATTCCATTTTGGATGGTGGCTAATCTTAGTTTTCTAAATAACAGAAGCTTGTGGGTTGCTTGTAGTTTTTTAAATGTTGGTGAGTAGGTGGCAGTTAAACATATGCAGTTCTCCTGGTTTTCAAGGCATTTGCAATTCTCTGTTGCTTCTTTGGGTACCATCTTCTGAAACTTTGGTCCTTGATCCTGCCTTTTCCTGCACAATTACTTTTGACTTTAGTGCCATCAGGACAACACTGGACATTTGGAGTTTATTTTGGTAGTCATCCTTGGGAATATTTTTGCACTGGTTAAACTACCTGCCTGTTTCCTGAGAAATACCTTCCTTTTTGCACATGTGTGTGTATTTCATGATTATTTTTTCTCCCCAATAGACTCTAAGTGTCAAATTCATTGCTGATAAACACTGTGAACCCAAGCTATTCAATGGTTTTGGTTAATACAGTTGAGGTCTTAAGACTTTCTGTTATTTTCCAAACCAAGTGATTCTGTATCAATGCCAGTGAATCTTTTCCTCCACAACACAGTTTCATAAAAAGCAACTGACCTGTGATTTTTTTTTTTCTAAATTTAATTTTTATGTTTCATTTCTAAATGTATGTTGGAAAATTCTGTAACTGCTGCTTGTGTGAGCCCACTCACAAGCTCAGTGCCTTCCTAGGAATCCTACTTTCAAGTTAATCTTCTGCTGTGAATGGATTTTTTTGAATCCTTATATGTTCGTAGAGCAAACTGTGTCAGTCATGAAACAGAAGAAATGATAATTCTCTGGCGATGCCTTTCTCAACAATAGACTAACAGGGTGTTTGTTTTGCACAATAGGAAGAAAGAGGAGACTGGAAAAATAATAGGAATTTCAGCATGAACTGAATGGAAGGTACAACTTTCACAAAACCCTTCTGCAAAAACTTTTTCTCCTGTCAAAAAAGGAAAGGATTACCAGGGAAAAACTCGTGAGAGGTCTGCTTACTGTTTGAATGAACTCGGATATTATTGTGATAAACAGGGGAATAGAACTGTAAAATAGGTTGAACATTGACATTTTAGGATGTGTGGAATTTCATTGCACTTGTAGAGGTATGAACAGACAGATATAAAAAGAATCTTGAATACCCACACAGGCAGTATCAAATCCACACAGGTAGTGTCAAACTGCATGACAGCAGACCATACTCCATCTCAAAAGAGCCTTTAGACACTGTATGCTATCTCAAGGCAGGAAAAGAGTAACTAAGTGGTTAAGTAATTGAATTGATATTTGTAGACCAAATACTTCTTACTTCTAGTTTCACTAACCCGGACCTCTGAAGCTGTGCCCAAAGTTACAGTTTAATTCACTTCAGTTTCATTAATAGCTACAGTTTTCATCATTCTTTGAACAGAATATAGTCAGTATATGTAATCCAAACTACCTCCTTTTTGAAATTGGAATTTTACTAGAAATCTCAATTAAAAATGTGATTTGAATTACCATAGTATGAAAAATCTTGGATCCTAGCTCAGGATCTGGTTAGTCTGGCCACAGTACAAAACCAGCCACAAAACAAGATGTTTTGCTGTGTAGCTTACATTCAAAAAGATCAAGATGCTGGATGGTAGCAAAATCCAGTCATCATGTTCCCCAGTAGGCAAGAATCACAACACAGGAGCAGTCCAAGTTCTCATTTTTTAAAGACATCGTAAAAAGAAAGGAAATAGGGGTGGTAATGAGATGTGGAGATGCCCCATCTCAAGTTTAGAAGCTTTGCATGTGAAACCATACTGAAAATACAAGAAGTGCCCCACCATATGGGCCAAGCAGGAGTGAGTGAACCTCGTGATGTTTACTAAGAAACGGTACTTGAAGAGGATCAATCTAAAAGTGGGTAAAGCAGCTTGATGTAAAGAAAGGAGTTATAGGAATGCACAGAAAGAAATACTGCAATCAGTTTGTTGGGGTAGAAAGTTCATCGTTGTAACAATGCTCCGACTTTTACAAGCAGAGCATGTGCCAAAGCCAGAAAAGGACATAAGAATTTAAGAGGTTTTTTTATTGAATGGCTAAGTAGGAAAAAAGTGAAACCCCAAATACATTTAAAAAATGTTTTGAAGAGAGACGGTGGAGCCATAGTTGAAATAAGATGCAGTAAGAAAACAGCAGAGTAAGGGCAGAATTCCAGGAAGCTGAAGAGAGGAGTTAAGAAAGACACTTTAAAGGCCACCCTCAAAGAAGTGGGAAGAGACCAGGAGCACTGCTTCACAAAAATGAAGAAATTATGAGATTGTGCAGTCAGTGGGTTAAAAGTCAGTGGGGAATAGGAAGTACTTCTGGTTCTGACATTTTGGTAGAATGATGTGGGGTCAGAGCAAAAGCTTGGTCTTTCCTAAAAGAAAGACCTTTTTTCTTTTCCTAAAAATTCTGTTCCTTTGTCTTCTTAAAACAGCTACTGCATTCATCAATAATACCATTAAATTTTTAGCTTGCCCTAGAATCTGAATTTTCAAGGATTTAGAGGCTATATTGCCACTGTCTTGCAGAGATTTTCGGCTAGAAGTTGTGTATAAAGTCTCAATTTTTACAATTATTTCAAATGTCTCTAAGATACTTTGGGTTATGATGTTCCATTTAATTATTTTAGAAAATATTTTCTAAATTAAAACTACATCCAAAATGGAACAAATCTTTGTAGTATGGGCTTTGTGTTCCTTAATTATGAAATGTCAAAGAAATTTATCAGAAAACAAGATGTTAAACAAATTTCTTTTATAAACAGCAACAGCAACATTTCTACAGCTTGTGTTTAATGCTGGTTACCTGTGAATGTTTTGCACAGATAATGTCCTTCTGTTAATTTTACAGCTACAGCAATCTTCATTAAGGCAGCTGATTAGTTTTACTTTTAATCTTAAAAGAGACAAAACTGCAATTTTTGTTAAGAGAGAACTTTTTTGGGCAGGCTTTGAGATACTGTCTAAAACTCTCAGTAGGCAGTTTCTCTATGGAATCTATAGAACCAAAGCTATACATTTAGTTCCCTGGTGTGCAATAAAATCACAGAGTATTCATGTGAGGTAAAATACGCAGTGGAAAGTAAAGGTGCATTGATCATCTTTGTTAGTGGGAACGACTATCTTCTTGCAGCGCGAGGAGTTTTTAAAGGAAGCCTGGAGTCCATAATGTCCTGGATGTTTTACGTACACATAGTAATAGAGACAAGATCCATGTCACCTAGATTCTGCCTTACCTTGACCCTCAGTATCTAAAATTTGCTCAAGTCTGAGCTGAAGTGGCTCTCCAGAGACTACTTATCCTCCTTGACCGTCCTTAGAATTCCTTGGATACCTAAAGTTTGGGCCTGGGGGTATGCAGGGAAAAACTCTGACTGAGCACAGAGATCTTTGGCTCTTGTCTAAGCCCTGCTGAGCCTAGAGTGTATATCCGCTTATTTAAGCCCTAAAGTAACTGATAGTGTGGAGAACAGCTAACTGATGCTGACAGCACTGGCGTCACTAAAAAGCCTATCACAGCACTCACCTCATGCAGCTGTACAAAGTGATTCCTGTACATGGTGTATATATAGGTGTATATGTATATCTCAGATATAATTTGGATCATTAATGCATAAGAAAGGAAAAAGGAATCTTTCATTTCTGCTCTACAAATGGAAACTGGAGAACACTGAAATTTGAGCAAGGTCAAATAAGGAGTCTGACAAAGCTGGAAATTGAACTTAGAATTTGGAGGGCCCTAACCACTGTGTTTTTTCCTGTGTGTGATAGTTTTACTCACCCTAATGCTGATCAGAAAATGACTGGGTTGTTGGTTTTTTTCTTCACCCTAAATTGTATTTGCATTACTGTTTAAATTTGAATTTTTGGACAGCTACTATTTTTTGCACCAATGGAAGAGCTGGTCTTCATTTCCAGATGGGGAGCAGTTATCAAAAGATCATTGAATGTTTATTCTTTGTGGCAGACAAAGTTGTGCAGTGTTGTAAGAGAGAGGCAATAGCTTTGGAAGGTGGATGTTTATAATGTATTGAACCAGTCTCATCTCAAATTTATAACAATTCACTAAAAGAAGAAGGAATTATGATCTGTATACTAAAAACCTAACTTTTGTGGCTTCTGTAATCAATTTTTCCAATGCACATCAAATTTCTCTATTAGTGAGACTTCTGCTATGAAGACGATTCCTTCTTGTAGTATATGATTATATAGCAGAATGGGTTTATATCAACTTTATTTTAAGGAAAAAGCAACCAAACGTGAGTATGTGGCAAGGTCTTTAATTTTATTTAACTTATGTCATCCAATTATGTATGAAGAGTTTTAATTTTAGTTACTAAATCTTAAGAATTAGATAATTGCCTGCTTTTATTTGGAGTAATGAACTTTGGATAAAACATGATGTGCCTGTGTTACTTCAAGGCACAGAGGAAAGGTCCTTGCTTTACCACTCCAAGTGGTTGTTTTTGCTAATGATGTGTCTTCTACAATTCTAAGATATTTTTTTTTTTAACAAATACATCACTTTAGCATTGCCATAGATATTTAGGCTGTCCCAGGAAGCGTAGACGAGCCTGGATTGATCTTTATTTATGTAAAAGGTAACTGGCATTCACATTGCTTCTGTGTTTTTGATAGAGCCACGAAAGGTTCTGCTCAAAAAGTCTGCTTCAGCTTGCCATTCTAGGTAGATATGGTGGCTGGGTGTGAATTTAAAGCTTCTCCTAAACTTTTATCAAAGCTTCACCAAAAATAAAGTAACAGCAGGGCACAAATTCATCCCTGTGTCCCTGTCCTTGTCAGGCCTCTATCGACTTGTCATTATTCCAGTGCTAAACTGAATACAGCCTTAGGGAGGGAAACATTTATATAAGAGGGTTACAGTGAAAGGATCTCTATACTAATCCCGTGTAGGAAAAACAGGCCTCCCAACCAGCACGTCTTAAACTAATTACACGAAGCAATTCATCCTCTTGAAGAGAAGGTGTTTCTCCCTGCAAGTTACCAGGGAGCTTTGTTTGTGGTGTTCTCCCTTTCCTTTGCCAGAGAATACTTTCATTTGAGGAAACTAGTACTAGGAAAGTAAAAAAAACCCCAAAACCAACAACAACCAAACAACAACAAAAAACTTGCTAGAAGTAATATAATGCAATATTTGTGTGCACCCTGCAGGTGAATAATTTGTAATCCTTATTTGTGTTGGAAACATTCTCCAACGATGTTAATTTTCCTGTGTAGCCAGGTTCATCTTTGATTTCTCTGTTTACTTTCAGAGAAGCAATCCTTTGGGAAGGGCTTTTTCTCCTGATTTTATAGGAAAGTCCTAGCCTGTTATGAAAATGCCAGTAACATATAATAAACACTGAGAACACTGTCGGATTTTGCATTAATTTATGACATGTCATATCCCATAAGAATAATTGCAATGATTCCTGATATCTCAAATGATGTTAATTTGAAGCAGCAAAACATTAAAAACCTCTCACTTGTTCTAGAATAGGTAGCTGTTGTATGTAGCTATTCAAATCTACATTGTGACAGAACATCACAGAAGAATTAAGGGAAATATTTAATTGCAAAAGTTACTGAAGATCATCCTGTTGGCTGTTAAAATTCAGAAATACAGCTGATGCACTCAATCACACAGAAGCCAAGTTTATCACTTATTCAGCATTCTTTGTCTCTAACAATGTAACAGAAAAACAAGAGCATGTTTTTTTCCCTTCAAATAGACTGGGCAGCTGTATTTCTTTCCTTCTTGTTTGATTTACAATATATGTATTGTCTGAACACTTTGCATGAATATTTTTACAGTGGATGCCTTGTCTGTCTTGAACTCTGTAGATCCAGTGCTTTATTATGCTGAAGGTTTTACTTCTATTTTATTGCTAAAATAATGATAAATACCATACCTTGCTGCCTGGTTGCAACATGCACTATAAATTCATATTTTGGCTAAAGTTTTTTTTTTCTTGTAAAGTAAGAAAAAATGAGTCTGTTCCAAAAAATGTGGCAGGTGAAGTATTAAGATGGGGTTATTATTATGGGGTTAACTGAGAGTGTTTTATTAATGATTGAATTATGATCAAATGGTAATTACTCAGTGATTGAATGATAATCAAATGGTGATTCAGCAATAATTGAATGTTAATTAAGCAGTGATTTAACAACGATTTGAGAATGATTTGACAATTACTTAAATGATGACTTAAATGATAACTTAGTGGTTAGATAATGATTTAGACAACAGTTTAGGCAGCAAACACTCTACTACTTACTACATTTCTAATAACTAAGCTATAGCTGTATGTATATAAATATAATCCCCCATCCAGCCCCAGCTTTGGTGCATGTGCAGCTGAGCAGCTGCAATGGTTTAAGTTTTGCCTGGTTCCAGCTCAGGCTGGTGTGTTAGCTCCTGATAAGACATGGCCTAGGCTCCTTAGTTCCAGAGAAGACTCATCCCAGCACACAGTTCTCATGGGGCTGGTTGCAGGCAGTCCCAGTTGAACCACGGTGCTGTTTACTCATGCGGAGTGGGAGCATCCCTCACACCAGTTTGCACTGTAAAAGTCCACACAAAGCAGGCAGCAGGCAAGAAAAGTTGGGAAGTACAGCTGTTACATTGGTGACATTTTTTACTTCAAAACTGCTGTACTTTGGGTTGTTGACTCCTCTAGAGATGCTGTATGTGAACATGGAAAAACAGTTTAGATGCACTTGTTTTTTTGCTTTGGTTTTTGCTCACTCTTTTTTTTTTTTCCTTCAGTAAGTTGAAAAACTCGAACAGTATACATAAAAGCAAGACAGAAAAAGAGGATACAGCTGACCTAATGATGCAAGAATGCTGGGGGTTTTATAAAAGATCAGGTTGTGACTTGTCCCAGATCTCAAACACAATGAACTAGTTTTTGTTGAAGTAATTAAAATTTGCCAAGCAAAGGAAATTTGTCAACCCACATGAAGACTTACTGAAGAGAGTTAAATTCTTAGATAGCATGAGTACGAGAGAATACAAAAAAGAAAAGGAGGAAAAAACCACAATACCAAGCCAGAAAAGAGAATCTGAAACAAAAAAGGGGAAGGAAAGCTCAAATTTGTAGTTGGTGATAGTTGTGTTGCCAAAATCACACCGATCAGCATAAGGTCAGCTGATGTTGATGTCTGTAAAATGGTAGCATAACCACAAAGGATTTCATTAGCTGCAAGAGTCAGCAGGTTGGCTATGCCATAGACAAAAGAGATCTCACAGCTCAGATGAGACCTTGGGAAGAATAGCACTAGTGTAGCAAAAGACAATTAGAAAACCAGCTTTAAAAAAAAGAAAAAAAATTAATGGTCCCACATTGCTATAAAATTCCCATTTTCCTCAGAAAGATAAAATGTGTGTAGTAAAGAAAAACAACACTAACATAGACTGAATTTTTAATACACTGTGGTGAAGTTCCACCTGTTACTGTGTTAAGAGTTACACCCATTATTGGAGTTTTAAAATTAAATACATGGATAAATAAAATACGCAAAATACAAGGAAATATAATGATGATTAGGTTGTGTCTTGGAGACAAGTAGAGAAACCCAACGGATAGTATTAAAATATGGCAATCTCTTTTTCACAGAATCATAAAGGTTGGAAAAGACCTCCAAGCTCACCTAGTCCAGCTGCCCCCCTACGACCTCTATTACTAACTAAACCATGTTCTTAAGTACCTCATCCAACCTTTCCTGGAACACCTGGAGGGACGGTGACTCCACCACCTCTCCCATCAAGCCATTCCAATGCCAAAACAACATCGTTTCATTAACATCATACACATCATAAAAATAAAGACAGGCAGCACAGTGGCTGGCCACCCGCTTCTTAATAGCATTCCCTGCTCTAGGGAGTTTGCTAAGTTATTCTAGGAAGTGACATTTGCTTGCACAATAAAACAAAAGATGTAGAACACAGCATATTGTGCAGAAAGGCTTAGCAAGAGCAGTGTAGTTGACTCACTGTGAAAATGCTGTTTGTGCAGAGTGTAGCTGGTGGAACTCACCCATGGCCTAGTTCATGCTCTTAGGAGGGCTTCCCTGTTTGTAACGCAGGACCTAATGGATAGATGTGATAGTCTGCTGCCTTCGGTATTCAGAGAAAGGTCATAATTAGAACACTCCCTAGGCAATATCAGAAACAAGACAAAGCTGTGAATTTAGGCATAAACCCAAAAAGAACTCAGTGTGGTCTCAGCCCATACTGGCATTTTAAACTCTCTATGTTTTTAGAAACTTTGTGGAAAAGTGCAAGCCTGGAGATCCTTACACTGCTATAGGAAAGTATGTGAGATTACATTCCTGTAATTTTCTTGAAGAAGGAAAAGTATAATCCTCCTAGCATTTCTATTGTGACACCAAATAAAGCAGCTGATAAAGGCCTATGCGTGTGCCAAAAACTGAGGCAAAGTCAGGAGCTGACACGGAGGGCACCTTGGGAAAAATTTGACTTGAGTTGTTTGGTTTCTATTGGCTGAAAGGAACAATGAACTTGTCCTCTGTCCTTATCCTCATCCCTATTGCCTGTAAGAAGAAACAAAGGTGCAAAATCAGATTCCTGATCTATAATTGACTTTGCTAGGTTACAAAATAGCAGTAACAAAGTGTCATTCATTGATTCTTAATTCACAGAACTCTGACAGTAAGTGTCTGCAGCGTTAGTAGCTGTCAGAGCTACTGAGATACTGCAGAGGTCTCAGAGGCTTCCAGGGTGATGGGAAAAAAAGTGAAGAAATAGAAGGAAAAAATGAAGAAAAGATTATATTTTAAAAGTTAATGTGGAAAAAACAACATTTCCTCCAGTGTACTAAGTCTTTTTCTCTCATACCTGCTTTGTCATCAGCTATCCTTTGGTATTTAACCATCAATTAATATGTTATATCATTAAAGAAATAGGAATAGTTCTCAGGCATGGAAACTTTCTTCCAATCCATCTTTTCATCATTGGAAAGGCTAAAAATTGCACTTTCTTCTCATGGTACAAATGCAATATTGGAAAGTAACAAAATATTTTAAGCTGCTTTCAGCTGTAGAGATAAAGGGACATGCACAACATTTGTTAGTATCTAGAACTAACAGAATAACATAGCTCCCATTATCCTGAAATTTTGGAATATGAGCAAAGAATGTGAAACATATTATTACATCATTGGCAGGATCATTTTATGATTTATAATGTATTTTGTTCTGTAGGAAATGGACAATCATCTGGAATTAGCAATCATTAACTTGCAGGCAGGGTAATATCTCACAAAGTTGAGATACTATCAGCTGGAAATGATAATTCTCTGTCAAAGTACAGTCTAGTTGCATATAGTACACTTTTTTTAAAAAATTGCAGCTGCAGTTTCATTGGATTGTTGGAAGATAATCCATCAGATAAGGGATTTTTTTTTCTTTAAGTGTCATTAGGTAGGTCTATCAGAAATTGTTTTGACATATTTAGTGTTTGAAGTACCAATAGCCACAAAGGACAGGTTTTTTTCCCAGTTATTCTTAATGCATTTCTTAGGTAAAAGAGAACTAGCAATAAACAAAGCTCTGTCATACAAAGAGCTAACATTTTAGACATGGTTGCTCTTAGAAAGCCATGCTACTTTATTATTAAAATAATTCATGTGAACGATTCCAAATGATACACTAGTTTACTTAGTTGCTTGTGCAGCAGCCACCTTGTGAACTTCAGCATTCTTCCTGTTAGAAATAACCAACAAAAACACAAACCCAAGAGCTAGATGCTGTGTTAGAATTATTTGCATGACTTGCCTTCCTACTCCAAACAGTCCCTGTGACCAATAGAGAAACTGCTGCATAAAGTCAAAAGTATCCATGTCACACAAAATGTTTGTCACTGCTGAAAGAGCAAAGCATATACTCCTGGAAGTGTATCTTCTCTTTAGGGCATGACTTCACACATTTTTACTGACATCATGTTCATGATCCATGGGGTGGTTTAAGTTAAGCAGACAAAAATAAATAATACCTGGCTCTGCCTTGATTGTTATTGCCTTGCCTCTCTCTGTAATTGGCTGACATTAGAGAGACTGTCCCCAGATAGCGTATGTAATCTAAAATAATAGATAGAACTGATCCTACGATAAATAAAAAAAAAGTCTTTACTTCCTAACTAGCTGAAAGTATTGGTTATGTGATATATTTCCCTCTGATTCGTGTTAATATGGAATAATGTTGGGGGTGCAAAATGACAGACCCTTGTATGGTCATGGGCCTGGGAGGGACAGTTTGAGATTTTGCAGGTACTGAATTAAGTTTGTTGAAGCACCAACAAACTGTATAAAGGACGTGTAAATCGTCGCTTAAAGGACCACAATGTAGCACATTGTGTGCATTGTGATACTCCTGCAGAAACAACTTGTCTCTGAAAGGAAGGCGATCAGCCAGCAGAAGAAGGAGACTCCTCGAACCTGCGGAACCAGCTGCC
>VZTU01023797.1:51722-77487 GCA_013400835.1 Zapornia atra
GGCGGGACGGGGGGAGGGGACGGGACACTTCTGCCTCGCTAAAGATGCACAACAGCATTCATCCCCAGTTCTCTGCTTCAGTAACCTGTTTTTCAGTTGCAACAGCGGGCAGTGGAAGGGAAGAAGTTTTCCATCTCAGATTATCTTATAAAAATAACTTGTAACATACACCTAGTCTTAAATCATGAGCCCAAAGAGAGTGCCTGGCTTTGAAGTCCTTTCATTCTGCAGTAGTTTCATACAAGACAGTGGAGGCTGTCCCAGGAGGTTGAAGTCATCTTTTCACTGTAGCCTCTTCAAAGCTTTACCCTGTATGTGACACTTACTGAATATTTGTAGGAAAACATATGGTTGGTCATATTAGCTGTTTACACAGAGAGTAATTAACCTTCCCACAATTTTCTTTTTATATACCTGCTTCCTTACCTTGGCTGCAAACACAAAAACCCAGAAAATTGGGGCAAAATCAAGTTCTAACACTCAGTCTCAAACCAGGAAACCACATCAATAATTTCTATTTTAGGTACAAGTTTAAGACAGAATAAAAGGAAGACTTTTTTTAGAACTTTGTGGTTGATTTTTATGAAGTGACTAGGTTCCTTAGGCTGTTTTCCTCTGTTATAGTGTATAGTGCTACCCTGCAAAACTATTTTTTTTTTCAGTCTTCCCTTTTCTCAACAAAGGAAACAAAGGTGATCACAAGTTGTTCAAGTATAAGTGAATAGTTATGGCACTTTGCAGGCTATGCTGTACCAGACAACATTTTAGTTCAGCTAACATTATGAGCATAAACTTTTGTTATTTGGTTTTATTAATTCACAGAATGGTTTGGGTTGGAAGGGATCAGTAAAGGTCATCCAGTCCAACCCCTCTGCAATGAGAGGGGACATCTCCTATCATATCAGGTTGCTCAGAGCCCTGTCCAACCTGGCCTTGAATGTTTCCAGGGATGGGGCAACTACCACCTTCCCAGGCAACCTGTTCCAGTGTCTCACCACCCTCATCATAAAACCTGTCTTCCTTATATCTAGTCTGAATCTCTTTTAGTTTAAAACCATTACCCCTTGTCCTACCACAACAGGCCCTACTGAATTTACAGGCCCTACACTAATTTAAATGGGCAGTTAAGGAAAGCTGGGAGGAGCCATAATCAGGCTCCATAAACAGGTCATAAGCCAATTAAAGAATTGTTGGTATGCTTTGCTGAAGTGTATGTTAAGAAAAGTTCATGATTTACAATGTGGATGACAAATGGAGCAGAGCTTTTAGCTGATCTGGGTTCTTGTGACTGCTGAATAGCCCAAATTAGGTAGAAGCATGAGAAAAAATTTCAGGATCCATGTTGTGGTTCAGCACTGGCTGGCAACTAAGCCCCACGCAGCCACTTGCTCACACCCACTGACAAGATGGGGTAGAGAATGAGAAGGGTAAAAGTGAGAAAAAAACCATAGGTCCAGATGAGCTACTATGAAGAAAATTAACTCTTTCTCAGCTGAAACCAGGACAATCTAGAGAAATGGACAGATTACGAACAGATAGCAACGCTTCAATAGTGCAGTGCAGTCCATTTAATAAACTATTAATTTTTTTAGTAATTATTTTTCTTCAAATTCCTCTTGTCAGCAAATTGTTGTTAAACAAACCTGAATTTGAAACTGGCATAAGTTGTTTTGTGAGCTCTCCTTGTCTTTAAGGGTTAAAGAGTGCAGCTATACGGCAAATGTCAGTCTTTGTGGGCCTCCTCTCACTTTTAACAACAAAAAGCAAAGCTTCAGGAGTTGGTGCATTTGTATTATTTCTCACACCATCAGAATACCTTGCAGAAGCATCAATTAGTGATTAAGAAATGGTTCTGTCAAAACGACACTAAATCTAGTTTCCAGCAATCTAAACACTACATCAGGGCAAACAGCATTAGAATGCAAACAGCACTGTGTGTATGTTTGTGGGGAAATAAAATTAAGGTGGTAAGATTTTCAATCACATTCTTTTGTACCGAGGCACTCAGAAGCTGTTATTATGCATCAGCTGCAGGGTCCGAGAGGCTTGATGTCTCATTATGCTGGTTTATATTAAGTTATGTGATAGAGGCTCATCTGCACACTCACAAAGGAGCACAGAGAGACCATGGTAAATTGGGGGAGCCCAAATAATATCCTGCTGAACTACTTCTAGGCCCATTGCAGGAGCCATTAAACCATCAAAGACCCATCTTCACAAGTCTAGAGAGGCACAGAGTCACAGCGGGAGGCAGGAACACAGATTAAGTACTCTGGAGGAGCAAACAGCTTGTCTGAGCCCCTCCAGGGGCTGTCCCAGGAGACCCTCAGCCCCATTATGCAGGCTGAAACCTATCACCATAAAACCAGATCTCCAGATCACCTTTCAGACTACTGGAGGTCGCTGCCTGATGGTGGGGGTGCAGAAGAACATCAGGACCACACCAGAGTCCTTACAGGATTTCAGGGAAGAATCAAAGTTCCAAAAGGGAGAGATTTAGGTCACTTGGGGAGGAGCAGGTGTGGGAAATAGAGGGATAAGTTAATGAAAAAGGCTGGTAAACTGTAAATATGTGGCTAGTTGGTGCACTTGTCCCTGTGTCTTAGCAGTGCAGTCTGTCCTATCTTCTTACTGAATTCCTGGGTGTATAAGTGCAGGAGCTAGAGTCAGGCCATGGGTTGAAGGTGCAGTGTGTCCATGGTGCAGTGACTGGAGCGAGTGTGGGTATGTGAATGAATGTGTGATCACTAGTGAAGATCAAGCCAGGTGATCTGGCAGATGGGTGAAGGTGTCTGGGAGCAAGGGGGTGTGTGGGTCTGTAAGGGCCAGCTGTGAGCATCAGGGTGCCTGTGTGTCTCTAGGTGGGACAGGATGGGGGGTCAGCTATGGGACTGGGGGGAGTCCTGGCAGCCGTGTGTGTGTGTGTGTGTGTGTGTGTGTGTGTGTGTGAGAGAGAGAGAGAGAGAGAGAGAGAGTGGTGGTCTGTACCAGCAACTGGAGAGGGGCTGCAGCCTCAGTGGCTTGTATGCCCAGATGCCAGCAACTGGGGAGACTGGGATCGGGGGAAAGCTCCTTCACAGACTATCTGAGCCCAGTTGCTGCAGGGATTCACCTTGTACAAGTGCATGTATGTATTTTCACGAGTAGACCTTTGTTGTGCTCAGCCAGAGGCGGGGCATATGACACCGTTGATGCCATCTGTGGTGATGTGAGAGCTCTGACTGACAGTGATCAGAGTGGCTGGCTGACCATGTCTGCATTAGTGTGCGTGTGTGTGTGTGTGTGTGTGTGTGTGCGCGCCTCCTGGGAATACATCTTCAGCATCCCTACTGGGAATATGGAGCTACAGCACCCCCTAGTCCCCCGACCCCTTGGGCTGTCGGAGTAGGTGGATTTTCCTCTAGTTTCTGTGCAAACCTACAGAACTGTTTGTGTGCTGTATATAAACAATTGCTCTTACCAAGGTAGGTTAAAATCTGTAATAAAAAATTATTTGAGGCAAAACTTTGTCTCAAAGTTTTAAACAATTTTATTTCAAAGTACTGAAAAAATGCAGTTTCTTTAATTGTAATTTCCTTTTTTTAATAACTACAAGATGGGAGGGGTGGAAGAAAGTCTGTATTCCACCTGAACTCTGAAGTTTAGGTATAGCTCACAATGAGAATGATGGTGTGGGCTTGGATGTGTTTTCACTTGTTTTCCATGTTCTGCATTAATTTATTTTTATTGTTACATTTCTTAAAGAAAATGCCTGCTTTTAGTTTTAAAATAGAGAAAAGATTCTGTCAAATTTTTTTTTTGTCTTTTTTTTTTTTTTCTGCTGATTGGGAAGAAACAAGACTGAAAGAATCCATTTCTTTACCTCTTGAACAGGAACCAGCAGTGTGCCCAGGTGGCCAAGAAGGCCAACAGCATCCTGGCTTGTATCAGGAACAGCATAGCCAGCAGGACCAGGGAGGTGATCATCCCCCTGTACTCAGTTCTGATGAGGCCACACCTCAAATACTGTGTTCAGTTTTGGGTCCCTCACTACAAGAAAGACATCGAGGCCCTGGAGCATATCCAGAGAAGGACAACAAAGCTGGTGAAAGGTCTGGAACATAGGTCTTATGAGAAGTGGCTGAGACAGCTAGGACTATTCAGTCTGGAGAAGAGTAGGCTCAGGGGAGACCTTATTTCTCTCTACAACTGCCTGAAAGTATGTTGTGGTGAGCTGGGGTTCAACCTCTTCTCACGGATAATAGCAATAGGACAAGGGGGAATGGCTGCAAGTTGTGCCAGGGAACGTTCAGGTTAGAACTTAGGAGGAATTTCTTCTCAGAAAGAGTGGTTAGGCATTGGAACAGGTTGCCCAGGGAGGTGATGGAGTCACCATCCCTCGGCATGTTCAAGGAAAGGTTGGATGAGGTACTTAGGGACATAGTTTAGTTAGTAATAGAGGTGGTAGGGAGATGGTTGGACTAGATGATCTTGGAGGTCTTTTCAAACCTTAATGATTCTAGGCTTGTTCACTGCACATTGCTCTCTGAGGCTGAACTCTTCCTTCTCTTCTCCCCCAACTTGAGGAGTGTCATCCTTTCTGCTAACCTGGCTCATACTGTCCCCTGAACTAAGTGTGAAGACTGGGAAAAAGGTAGTTGGTTCCAGCCAAATTCATGCCAGGGAGTGTGCTAACAGCCAGACACTGTGGGCTGTGGTGGAGCAGCATCATGGCCTTGGTGATGCTGGGTTTTCAAAAGCCAGCTTGACCTTGAAAGAGCTTAAGTTTACCGGTCTAAATAATCAAGACAGGCAAGGACTGACTAAAGAAAGTGGTGTGGAGCCCATTATACAACTGTGCGTCTGAAGCATCAAAGACAGCAAAGATTGTCTTGGGAGCAGTTGGGAGTAGCAATCTGGGCTGAAAGATGATACATTAAGTATTGTATAGCAGTATGTGATGTTTCTGATTTATAACTGGTGAAGGACTTGGGTGGACGGGAAGGTTTAGGTAGTTTTCACTATTAAGACCACCCTTTCCTATTTGGAGCAGAGGCAAGTCTGCAAGGGCTATCTTTTGTTGGCAAAAATGAAGACTCCAGTCTCACTCTTAACAAGGGCAAAATTCACTTATACATATTTTTTTCGGTGTTCTATGGCAGTTAAGGTAAAGCTAAAATATTGTAATACCTGAAACGATGGTAGATTTAACAGGAATTTAACTTTTATGTATGGAAAATCCAGGTGCTGATTACTCCTTCAAAACTTTTTTTCCTGCAGCTGCTGATAACACTTGCCACAGTACATCTGACCATCTCCTTCACATTTCCCTTAATCTACAGTCAAGGGACATCAAAAGAAAGCAAAGCAAAAGAAGGGGAGACTGCGACGGGGTCAGATTAAAGGTTATAAACACCCAAACAGCAGGACTCTAGAGGAAGGGGCCAGACCTTTTGCAGTAGTGCCCAGTGACAGCACAAGGGGCAATGGGCACAAACTGGAACACAAGAAATTCTCTCTGAATATGAGGAAAAACTTAATAAGGCTTTATACTGTATTTAGATCTGCAATTTATTATAAAGTAGTTAAAATCTGTGTTGTCATTTTTGCAATGGTAAACTATCAAGGTTACCCAGAACGTTACAGGGGAGGGAGGAATTGTCTGCTTTTCATGTCATTATTCCACACCAAAATGAACTGCAAAATATTTTCAGGTAATCTAGGCATAAGACTGAGGACTAAGAGTTTTGACAGAGCACAGGACAGGCCAACAAACCCAGCAAAGAATGGAGATTGCTGCCTTACTCAGGAAAGAATTTAGCACCATGATTTTAAAGAATTATACTTTCTGAGCTGACCCAGTTGTGCTCCTTTATTGCTGAAAGAAGAGCTCCGTGGCTCAAAGTGGTTTTAAATATAGTTAGCAATCTTCCTTGTGATGAATGAGAGGGACTACCTAACTTAGGAAGAGGCCTTCTGAAGTCCCTGAAAAAATGTGGGAAAGCTTTTTGAGCAGAGATATTCAGCCTGGCCATAGTGTAGTCTATACCATTTAGATATTCTGGAGTTCCTCCACAGCAATGGTGCAGCTAAACTACTGTTGCACCTTTTAAAGGTGTTTATATAGTGCTGAGAATAATGTATTGTATATTGCATTATAAATAAGCACTCACTAACAGATAATTCTTCTTAAAGACTCTAAATTACAAAACCATATTACCCCAAAATTTCCCCTTTCTTTTAACTTATTAATCTGATTCTCCAATACTTGCTCAAATAAATCTATTAGTGGAACCTTTCCTGGGCAGAACTGTGGTCCTCTGTAACATGCTGAAATATGTTTCATGATTGTTTTCATCTACTGGGTGACTAGATTTAATTCCATTTATTCTGTGAAATATTAAATGATATGCCTCCCAAAGCATTATATCTCATTAGTGTTAAAGTTGAAAAAAAATGTCAAAGGGATAGTTGGAACAGGTGTCCAAAATTATGGAGGTAATAATATTTCCACAGAATTGAGAAAGGGCTATTTTATCTCCCTCATAATTTTTGTTATGATTAATTTGCAGTTACTTTTGATGAAAATTATGGTGTTTTTGACATTTTAATGACATGTCATTAAATACTTAAACACAAGTTCTTACCATATTTGGATTATTTGCAGCACATATATTCTTGTGTATCTATTCAGGAGAAATAGACATAGCTGTATGTCACATGATAAAGATGTATCAGTGTAGTAAAATGGATATATTAGCATTAATGATTTGAAAGCTTTCATCCCTCGCCAGGATATTTCAAGAAATATCATATGACTAGTTTAGATTGTTAGCTAATGTAAGACTATTCTATCTTAGGATGGGATTCAACAATTCTGAAGTGGAGGCATGCATGATCTACTACCAAACAAACGTGGGCAAATTATACATTGCTCAAAGAAAAGTGTAGTTTATGCTGTCTGAGTAAGACCACACACTGGTTACAGAAAGTTAATCAAAACATAGATTTCAGAAAGAAAAAAATATTTGCATTACTAATAGGTCTAATAATTCAATAATTAAGAACTTAAAATAATGAACAAAAGATGAAATACGTTATTGTGTTCATTATGCTGGCATGGGAAGAAAATTATAGGCCATTATATACTGCAAGAAACATCAATCCTTAGGTTTAAAATGTGCTTTAGTGAAGAACTAGTGGGTTTTGGATAAAAGCAAAACTTGATGAACGAATGCAAAAACCCATTAGCCTCAACTTTATAAATCATTCTCTTTCATATTTGAATATACCAACACTGATCATATTTAAAAGTGCATTTGCCCTGAGCAATGGATGTCATGCAGTTAGGAACATATCATCTTGCTGTGGCATTTGTTACAGAATCACAGAATGGTAGGGGTTGGAAGCCACCTCCAAAGATCATCTAGTACAAACCCTTGCTAAAGCAGGTTGCATAGTGTTGCATCCAGGCAGGTTTTTAATATCTCCAGAGGTGGAGACTCCACAACATCTCTGGGCAGCCTGCGCCAGTGCTGTCACCCTCACAGTGAAGATGTTTTTCCTCATATTCAGACAGAACTTCCTGTGTTCCAGTTTGTGCCCATTGCCCCTTGTGCTGTCACTGGGCACTACTGCAAAAAGTCTGGCCCCTTCCTCTAGAAACCTGCCGTTTGGGTGTTTATAACCTTTAATCTGACCCCGTCGCAGTCTCCCCTTCTTTTGCTTTGCTTTCTTTTGATGTCCCTTTACTGTGGATTAAGGGAAGTGTGAAGGAGATGATCAGATGTCACCGGGCGCCACTGAGAAAAGTCTAGCCCATCTTTTTGACCTCCACCCTTTAGATATTTATAAGCACTGATCAGATCCCCTCTTGGTCTTCTCCAGGCTAAACAGACCCAGCTCTCAGCCTTACTTCAAGTAAGTGATGCTCCAGTCCCCTCCTCATCCTTGCAGCCCTCTGCTGGAGTCTCACCAGTAGCTCCCTGTCTTTCTTGAACTGGGGAGCCCAGAACTGGACACAGAACTCCAGATGAGGCCTCACCTGGGCAGAGCAGAGGGGAAGGATAACCTCCCTTGACCTGCTGGTCACGCTTTTCTTAATTCTTAATGCACCCAGGATACCACTGGCCTTCTAGGCCATGAGGGCACATTGCTGGTTTCCAGTTTAAGGTGAGTCACACGGGTTCATAGCAAATGACATTTTCCTGTCAAGATATGCAAGAAAATTTGTGGAGATTGCAATACAGAGACAGCAGGAATGGCCAGGGGAAAAGGAGGGTTTTTTTTTTGTCAATGAGAGTCTAACAGTAGAGCAGAAATGTATTTTTAAAAAGAAGTTCTATGTGTAGAGTGTGGGCCTTGCAGAGTAATTCAGGAAGATCATGTGGTTGAATGAACCTGCCATGAGGCAGTGGCTGGAGGGGGCTTTTGAATGAGAGCAGAGTCAGAGTGTTGGTCGAGTGGAGTGGCAGAATCAGTGGGAAATCCAAAATTTGAAGTTTATTAAGGGAATAAATATCTAGAATGTGTGTTGCATGAACTTCTAACTATGATAAACAAACCCATCACCTCACCTTAAGCCTCAATATCCTCTGCAGATTTAATAAGACCTTGTCCTGTCCTACTGTTCATATTATAAATTCTTTGATAACTGTTCTTTTTGTGGACATTTTCAAGCATAGTTTGTTCAGACTATGGCTTTAGCTAAGCCATGGTTTCTTAACTTCCACTAAAGCTAGCTGAGGTATTGTCAAGATGTGCCAAAAGTCAAGATATATGACATGCACTTCATTTTGCATAAAAACCTGTATTCTATCATAAGTGACAATTAAGTTGGCATGACAAGGTTTTTGTCTTGGCAGCCCAGCTTGGCATTTTCTCATTCCCTTTGTACCTTTCAAGATCTTGCAAATGTCTTTATTTTTTTCAGTATTTTACAGTTCTGAAGTGAGTTGGCTAACCCATAATGTTTTGGTTTCCCTTAATTCTGCCTTGCTTTCAAGATCTCCCACATATTTTAACTTTCCTCCTGTTTTTTAGGAACATCTCCCATCCTCTATTCATTTTGTTCAACTACAGCTACTAACAATGCAGAGGATGCCTCAGTAAGTGCTTCACATAGCTCAGGACAAATCCTTCAGGCCCAGCTGATTGAAAACATCTAATTTTTCTCATTATGCTTTAAACTGCTCTTTTTGAATTCTCATTTCAGTGCTTATCCCTTGATTTCAGGGGAAGTTTAGGTTGGATATTAGGAAAAAATCTTTACTGAAAAGGTTGTCAGATACTGGAACAGGCTGCCCAGGGAGGTGGTTGAGTCACCATCCCCTGGAGGTGTTTAAAAGAAAAGTAGATGTACTTGGTGACATGGTCTAGTGTTGGACCTATTAGGGCTGGGTAGATGGTTGGACTCAATGATCTTGAAGGTCTTTTCCCACCGCAACTGTTCTGTGATTTTGTCACAGCTTATTAGCTTTTTCACCCAAAAGTTGACAGAGACGAAGTTCAGATCAGCTTGGCTATTCAGAAGAGATAGTTTGTTTTGCTTTCTGTGCATCAGTGACAGACACAGTTTGGCTCAGGACAGTAAACTTGGGAACTTGCTGCTTGAACATTAGCATTTGATTAGAGAACACGAAGTGACTGCCCTCACGTGGCAAAATGGGAACAATACCACTTGTGGTACGTCTGTATGGTGCTCTGCTCCAAACCACTTTTTTTTTTTTATTAGTAGGGAAGATCTGAGGTTTTGACTCCCTGCACTAGCCAGGGCCTGACAGAGGAGAGCTGAGGGGTGTGCATTTCCGTGTGGGCTGGTTCTCTGTGGGGTCCGTTCTCTGTGGGGCTGGTTCTCTGTGAAAGCTGCTGTTTCTCACTCAGGAAGGGTTTGTTATAGGTTTTCTGTGCTATCTTGTTTCCTTTCATATGGTTTATTGAGGTGTTTTAAAGCTGCTGATTAGTGAAATGATTAAGAACTGGAAGCAAAAAAAAGATGAAGAAATGAATACCAGTGTATCCATATAAAATGTAAAAGTGCAGCTTTGGATTCTCCTACACAGCCTTTGTTATCACTGGAAACTCGGAGTGTTGAGGCAATGTTAAAAATCTTTCTTTTCAGACAGATTTTCTTCTGCAGTAGCAAAGGCTTTATGCTGTCGAACAAAAATAATCTTCCAACTGCAGCTGCTCTTCAGCCCTATTCTCAGAACCTGAGTGCTCTGTCCAGGCAGGTTCGAAACACTGAAAGGCAAGCAGAGAAAAAGCCACTGAGAAACTTATCAAATGTATCCTTCCATGGCTTCCTCATGCCCTCCTTTTGGAGCTGCTCTGTTCCCCCGTTAAGCTACGATCCACGGCCAATAGGAAACTTCAGGTGGGGCACATTGGGAGGCTGGGATTCACACTGGTGCGGAGGAATCTGGGGTCCACAGCGGCTGTGGCAATGATACTCTGTGTTCTCAGGAGGCGAGGTATAAATCACATGTACTGAGGGGCAAATTAACTTTTAATTGCCTTTCTTCTTGCTGTTTGGAATGGGGCGGTCTGTCTCCATGTGTGGGGGAGTGAGGCTGGGAGGTAAAGTCACAATTTTTTCATTGTCAGAACTTGCTTAGCATGAGGACTGTGTGTGACTGAATGATTCTTATTTAAAGAAATTGCGTATCTGAGCCAATATTAGGAATGCATAGGCAAAATATGATCTGCTTTGCCTATACCATTCCAGAATTTTCTCTAATGAGAACATATTTTGACCAGATATATAATGCATGAGATACTGTTTTTCCTTTCTGCCTATTCAAATGTCAAGCTACAAGTGCAAATAGCATTTCCAGGTAGCTGCAGTTTTTCCTGGTAACTCTTTAACCCAAGCAGACAAATGCTGTTCTGTTACTGACAGGACTCTCACTGTCTCACTTTTTTTTTTTCTCTTTCTTTTCACAAATGGTTTTGGGGCAGAAATGCTTTTGTATTGCACTTTCTTTTTCTTTCTCCTTTTTCAACAGTTATCTTCTCCTCTGGACCTTCAGCCAGTCCTTCTCAGTCTAGAGCACTTAGATAAGCTTCTTAGATATGTCTACTTGAATGGTAAAGGTCTAGTTATAAAAAGGTGTGAAGGACAAACAGTGGAATTCATAATTATTTAACATCTAAAAACTATCCAAACAGCCCTTCATAATGAGGAATGTTAATATTGATCACATCAATAATTAAAATTAATAGATCTACATTGATTTGGACTGTAAACCTTTATATTATTTTTGAAGAAAAAAAATCTTCCAATTCCCATTTTTATTCCTTGCAAAGCATGAAATATCTGATTTGTGATTTGGTGTGAAATCATCTATCTGGATTTCTGCAAGGCCTTTGACATGGTCCCCTACAGCATCGTACTCTCTAAGTTGGAGAGATATTGATTTAATGGGTGGACTGTTCAGTGGATAAGAAATTGGCTGGATGGTTGCACCCAGAGCATGGTGGTCAATGGCTCCAAGTCCAGATGTAAGACAGTGACAAGCAGAGTTCCTCAGGAGTCTGTGCTGGGACTGGTGTTGTTAAATATCTTTTTTAGTGATATTGACAGTGGGATTCAGTGCACCTTCAGCAAATCTGATGACACCAAGCTGACTGGTGAGGTTAACGTGCTGGAGGGATGGGATGCCTTCCAGAGGAACCTGGACAGTCTTGAGAAGTTGGCCCATGTGAGCCTCATGAGGCTGAACAAAGACGAGTGCAGGGTCCTGCATGTGGGTTGGGACAATTCCTGTTATACATACAGGTTAGGAGGTGATGTGCTTGAAAACAGCCCTGAGGAAAAGAACTTGGGAGTACTTGTGGATGAGAAACTGGACATGAGCCACCAATGTGCATCTGCAGCCCAGAATCACAGAACGTTAAGAGTTGGAAGGGACCTCGAAAGATCATCTAGTCCCAGGTCAGTCGCATCCTGGGCTGCATCCAAAGAAGTGTGGCCAGCAAATTGAGAGAGGTGATTCTGCCCCTCTACTCTGCTCTGGTGAGACCTTGCCTGTAGTACTGTGTCCAGCTTTGTAGCCCTCAACACAAGAAGGACATGGGCCTGTTGGAGCACATCCAGAGGAGGGCCACAAAGTCAAGGGACTGGAGGACCTCTCCTATGAAGACAGGCTGAGAGAATTGGNAAGGGACTGGAGGACCTCTCCTATGAAGACAGGCTGAGAGAATTGGGCTTGTTCAGCTTGGAGAAGAGAAGTCTCCAGGGGGACCTTATAGTGGCCTGTAAGAAAGCTGGGGAGGGACTGTTCATGAGGCTGTGTAGCAGTAGGACAAAGGGTAATGGTTTCAAACTCAAAAAGGGTAGATTTAGGTTGGATATTAGGAAAAAGTCCTTCAGTATGAGTGTGGTGGATTACTGGAACAGGTTGCCCAGAGACATAGTGGGGGCCCCATCCCTGGAAATATTCAAGGTCAGGCTTGATGGGGCTCTGAGCAACCTAATCCAGTGAAGATGTCCCTGCTTACTGCAGGGGAGTTGAATCGGATGATCTCTAAAGGTCCCTTCCAACTTTACACAGTCTATGATTCTATGATTCCACAATCAGAGCTAAATGCTTCCCATGCTTGATGATTGCAAATTCCATGAGGGGGAACGAGACAGAAAAAACACATTTATCTTCCATTTTGAGTTAAAGCAAAAACCAAAAATTAATGGAAAGTCTTCAGAATCTTAGAGTGATCAAAGTAGCATTGGCTGAGATGGACTCATTTGCATGCTTCTTTTGGAGCAATTCAACACAATGATGCAAGCAATTTTTCATAATGCTAATTATTGCTTAGGTTTTTTTTTTTTTTAGTGTTTGTGCATTTGTCCATGTATCCTATAAAATATGATGCTGTAATGGTAAAGTGTGGGCTGTGTGGACCTGACCACACAGATTGTAAGTTAGGATGATCTAGCCGTAGAAGTAATGGTTCCCAAAGAGCTTCTCTTCTATTGAGTCAAACCTTAAAAAGGAACAGAAAGTCAAAATAAAGTGTACTAAATCTAACTGGCTTTCTCTGAATTGTCTAGAGACAATCAGTATGCATGAAATTTGATATATGTGGAAAATAATATCTTTATAAAGAAGTTGTAGATGCATTTAAGTGTCTGTATCATTTTCTCACAACAGTCTGTTCAGAAACACACCGGGCCAAATCCATTTGCCTTTCTCTCGTGAGAATTTCAATTACATTCAATGAAACTAAGTGCAAAAATAAACTGAACAATCTGGAGCCTAATATATCTTTCTTCTGGCATCAAAATGAAAACAAAAAAGCTTTTTACTCTTTTTTTTTTTTTTTTACTTGCATCTCCTGCCTTCGAATAGCTTCATTTCTGAATGCTCATGCTGAATTAATTACAGCCTATTTCTTGATATGTCCTTGGAAAGAAAGACTATAAAATGTTAATAAGCTTCTAACGTACCAGAGCAGGAAAGTACTTCTATACACATTGCAATGCAGGCATCGGTCTGCTGTATCTGTTTCTGGCTGCTGCATGAGAAGAACCCTATACTGAAAACTGAAAACCATAGCTGTAACTATATGATAGATTTTCCTGATCTGTCTTTTCCAAATTCTGACAAACTTGTTTTCTTTAACTCAGGAAAGCTGTCAAGATCAATATATTATAGAAACAATATTATTGGAAAATCAACTATGGTCACACAAGGTCCCGTGCATTATTCAGTAATGCAGATAATGTGATGTATTAAAATGAGGCAGGAATCTCAAATAATGGTACTTTTCTGAGACAGCCTGAAAAATTGAAGGAATATTAAAATAAAAAAAAAAATTATGCAGCAAAAGCTCTGATAGAATTCCACAAGAGTTCATGGGTACACTTGAATTCCCTACAGCAAATTTTCCTTAAAACATAATTTTGATTTTTCCTGTAGTTCTGAGGATAAGATTTACCTTTAACTTGCCTTTCCTTAGAATGCCTAGCTGTTGCTTTTCATAGCACTGTGCTGTGTTGGCTACCCCTGTTAAACCATGGCATTCAGAATGAGAAGTTAAATGGGTCAAACAAGATCTTCTAGGCCATTTATGTTTAAGAAAAGAAAAGCCTATTTTTGAATCCTGCCCTTATTTATGTAATAAAGCAGAATAATCTTTGCTCTAGGGTCTTTTTGTTAGACAAGAAAAAGATCGGGATCTCTTTAGTTTCTTGTGCATTCTGTAGTGTTCATGTATAAACTCTCAATCCTCCTGCCATCACGGTGTGCAGCACAAGGCGGGGGAGTTACAGCACCACAACTGCTGCACGGTGGCTGCCAGGATGGTGCGTGGTCCCCTGCCACCCTCTTGGCTTCTTCTGCTTTCTCAGCACTTGGTCTTGTTCTTTTGAGATTCTGTACAACAAGGTGTACTTGAAGTTCGACAAAGGGAGAGGCATGCTGAGATGGGCTGCAAAAACATGAGGCAGCAGGGGACAGGGAGGCAGGAACCCCTCTGTGAGCAGAAGTTGAGAAGTTTGAAGATACTGGCTCTGGTCTTTTAAAGCAGGATGTACAAACAGAGGCCTTATGTTCTTGTGTGTGTACATGTGTATGAGTATGCCGTGTGTTAATTATGAAAATTACATGAAAATACCAGTAATGAATACAACTAACAACTTATTTAAAATGATACCCTTCTATTAAAAAAACCCTTCTGAGTTTCCTAGAACAACCTGTCAAATTAATATGTGCATTACTGAAGTTCATGCATATGTTACTCCCTTGTTATTAAAGGTTCTTTTCTTTATCTTCTTTATTCTGTGGCCACAAAGAATGTAGTCATAAATTTTAGAAAATTAAAAGTTAATTGTTTAGTTTGGTATTTTTTCATTTGGCAGTGTTGTGAATTCTGGGGAAATGTAAACAGGCAAAAAAAAAGGTTTCTGCTGAGAACCATCATTGAGACTTTTAACCATTCCATCCGTGATACTGAAGGTACTTGTAACAGTGCAAAGGAAAAAACAGGTGTCTGTGGCAAGATTCATAACCACTGGTGCCACTGGGCAAGGTGTCAGCTAAGCCCGTCAGCGCGGACTTTGCAGAGCAACTGTGCACATGAGTGCACTGATAACCCCGTGGGTATCAGTTAGGATGGGACTCAGAGATTTGGCTTATAGTCTCCTCCAGTTTTCTTATTCAGGAGGGAATAGCAGCTGAAGCTCTCTCTTTCATTATGACAGCTCAGGGAAATGGCATTCAATTTCTTTTGGTTTGTGGACACCTAGGTAATTTGCATAAGAGATGCGACACCTACAACATACAATTGATCTCTTACAAGTAGTTTTTTGTGGTTTGCTATATATGAGCCTATTTTTCCTAGGCATATATATGTATATATATATTATATTTAAAACACCTTTAAGATGTTTTCAAAAGTTTTTCAGGTTAAAAACCACTGGTAAGAGTTAGAGCTGTCACTCAGGGAGGGGGATGTTTCAGCTATGTCTACATTTTATGTGATGAATTAATTTGAGTCCAGTCTCTGGTCTGGTGAAGTTGCCACTGCTGTCTCTATGAGCAGACGTATATTTCAGCTAGGATGAATTAAGTTTATTAGAATCGTTACTTAGTCACCATGTACAAAGGTATTCACTGCCCTCTGAGGCACACTGCAGTATTCAAGGCATCGGAATGGACTGTCAGAGATGACACAGAATCTGTAGGAAGCTCCAACTTTTCTGGAGAGGCAGCTAAGATCCAGGTGAGGTACCTGAAGGCATCTGAAAGGTCACTAAATATCTCTGGCTGGCTCTCCAGAGGATTTGCCAGGTTGCAAGGTCTTCCCATATTTCAGCTCAAACCTTAAATATCACAATAAATTTTGGACTACGATACTAAAAAGTTATTTTCTGTAGGTAGTTTCTAACCTCCATCTGAGGGTACTGAGAGAGCTGGCAGATGTGCTTGCCAAGCCCCTTTCCATCATCTATCAACAATCCTGCCAGACTGGGGAAGTTCCACTCGACTGGAAGCTGGTAGATGTTACACCCATACGTAAGAAGAGCCGGAAGGAGGATCCGGGGAACTACAGGCCTGTCAGCCTGACCTCAGTGCCGGAGAAGATCATGGGTCATCTTGGGAGCTATCATGCACCACATGCATGATGGCCAGGGGATCAGGCCCAGTCAACATGGGTTTACAAAAGGCAGATCCTGTCAAAGTAACCTGATCACCTTCTATGACAAGGTGACCTGCTTAATGGACGAGGGGTTAGCTGTGGATGTGGTCTACCAGGACTTCAGTAAAGCCTTTGACGTAGTTTCTCACAGTATTCTGATTGAGAAACTGGCTGCCACTGGCCTGGACAGGTGGACCCTCAGCTGGGTTAAAAACTGGCTGAATGGCTGGGCCCAAAGGGTGGTGGTAAATGAAACAAAATCCAGCTGGAGGCCGGTCACGAGTGGCATCCCCCAGGGGTCAGTCCTGGGTCCAGTTTTGTTCAACATCTTTATCAATGACCTCAATGAAGGGATTGAATGCTCCCTCAGTAAGTTTGCAGATGACATTAAACTGGGAGGAAGTGTAGATCTGCCTGAGGGTAGATACTTTGAGAGGGATTTTTTCAGTGACCAAAGTCACTACATACCTATGGTCAGACCTCTGAATTGAACCTTTACATCCATATTGTTAATGGAACTTGGAAAGTGGCTGTTTCCAAAGTCGATATTTATTTTTCACATAGACAATAACAGTGAATGACCTTGTCTTTGTTTTGAACTTAATGTTTGTTCTTGTGGTTAGTCTGAAATGTATTCTTTATATGGTCTTTTTACTGCCCATGCTTTTAAAAATGGCTATGAGATTTGAAGCAGGAGTAGGGTAAATTTTTCTCTATCTCTTCTCATCTCACTCCTTCCAGATGTCTGGAGGCTTAGAAGTGATGGGGCCAATGGCAGCCACAGTGTTTGGACAGCTCTAAGTATGTGGCAGGTTGGTGCACTTAGTGCTACAGATGGGAGGTGACCCTACAAGCCGCACTGCCAGCCCCTGAGTCTGTGTACTACCTTCCTTGTCTTCCTACTTCTTCACCTTCATCTAGCAGGACAGGCTCCATTGTCAAGTTGTGCGTCTTTTTTTGAACTGAAAGGACTCAAATCTATGTTCCCCAAGGATTATCCTGCACTCCAGGGAATTCTGTTAGCTGGGGTAAAAGAACCACTCTTCTGTTGAACAATACGGCTCCATCATGTGGTGATGAGAATGGCAGTCTGGGATGGGAATACCTGAGTTCTGCTCTCTGCTCCCTACTTGCTACATTTTTTTGTTAATCATTCCCCAGATGCAATATGAAAAAAAGTCTTTCTCCTTCTTTCTTGTCTGCCATTCCCCTTTCACTCCTTGCACAGTCAATACCCCAGCCCCTACCTGGTGGGAGAGGTATGCTCCCGGACAGTGCTATGGATCCCTTCAAGGATCAAGAGTGCTGGGGACTCTTGTTTGTGGGAGAAAGAATTAACTGCTTGGTAACGATATGGAAATTGAGAACTCTATGTTCACTCCGGTTCCCTCACCAAAGAAGCCATAGCTGCTGCTTTGCCTTGTGCTTGTCATCATGCCTCTGCAGAATGACAGAATAATAGGGGCTGGAAAGGGACCTCTGGGGATCATCTAGTCCACTCCCCCTGCCAGAGCAGGATCACTCAGAGCAGGATGCACAGGACAGCATCCAGGTGGGTTTTGGATATCTCCAGAGGAGACTCCACAACCTCTCTGGGCAGCCTGTTCCAGTGTTCTGCTACCCTCATAGTAAACAAATTCATACTTGTATTTAGGAGGAACTTCGTATATTCAAATTTGTGCTCATTGCCCCTTGTCCTGTCACTGGGGACCACCATGTATTAGATGTTATTTGTGAGCTTCTGTTTGGGTCCTTCAGGATCCTTATAGAGTAACATGTAGTTTCCTGGCCCCACATGGCACTGATACATGTAACAGACGCTGGAGCTGCATGGGTTTAATTTGAAAGAACTGGAAAGAAATTCACATAAATGAAGCCATCCTTAGTCCATATAATCCACAATACCTTTGCTCTTATCGCTCAATTTTTGTAATTTTACTCTTATACATAGTAGTAAATGCAAAGGAAACTAAACAGAAGGGAAATCAGCGTTCATTCTGATGTATTATTTGTCAAACCATTTGAAATGAATTTGGAACAAAAGCAGAACTTCTCTCCTGCCGGGTCTATGAATTTTTATATTTCAAAATTTCTAAATTTGTAAAACAAACATTTGTAAGATAAGTGCTTATGGAGGCTCTTAATTTTCAAGACATTTGCTACCAGTCGTGTGTTTTTAGTGCATTTGGGTACTCTGGCCTCACGATGGCACAGTCGGTTAAGAAATCACTTCTGTTCCTGCAGTCCCGCATCCTTGGGAGTCCGTGGGAGAGGCACAGATGAATGCTGCAAAGCGATCCGGCCTGCTTCTTGCTTCCCAGAGTCAGACACTGTTTTGTTTAAAAGAAGGCTGTGAAGCATTAGCGTTGATAAAAAAAGGTGCCATATCTGCCCAAGGAAGAAACAGCAAACCCATCTGGCTTTGCAGCTTCCTTCAAGGATGCTGGTGGTAGCCCAGTGAATATGCTAGAGACAACCAACATTTGCACTGGTTCACGGACCTGTATTTTGATCTACTGTTACTTGCAGGATTTCTCAAATAATGGGTATGCAGGATATTTACTAAGCACCTAAATTGCCCTGTGTAGCTGCCTGGTGTTTTGTAACAGATGGACTTTGGCAGAAACTTGACTTTTTATGCCCTGGAAAAACACAGGTCAAAGCCTTGTTTTGTTCCAGTCAAAACCAAAATCCTCACTGATCTTGTGTGATGAATAAATGATTATTTCCTGCATGTTGCAAAACTTAATTATTTGGGACGTTTATCCCAAATTACTAACTAACATCCAAACTACTTGTTTGAAAATGTTCTTCAAGGTATCACAGATAATATGGATTTTAATAAGATTTCTCTTGGTTTGTTTAACTTGAACTTCAGTGTTTGCACAGATTAATGCTGACACAGTTATTCAAGTTTTCTTCATTCCTGGCTCATATAAATTCCTGGCTATATTGATGGAAGCTATCCTGGGATGAATAATGTTGAGGTCTTAAACTTGAGAAGAAAGTCAGGCCAGCTACTCCTCACTGACTATGGGAGGAGCAACTATCCTTTAATAAAGATTATTTTGTATGGTTAGGATTTTAGTATTTAAAAAATAAAAGTTAAGCAAATGAGCAATGCTGGTCAGACCAGGCTGTCAAATGAAAATAAAAAAAAAAAAAATTAAAAAAAAATAATTCACCTAGACTAATTTTTTAATGATCTTATACCATGTATCTATAGAAATTCCAGCACAGCAGAAAAGAAGAAATACAAATAGCTTGTGAAGAGGAAGTGAAAATTATCCTTTTTGATGGGCAGCTCTGAATTATCTTAAACAGCCTAAAATGATCCCATGATCTCACAGAGTTACATAGATTCTTATTTTTTATTTTTTTCCCTTTTGATGAGTCACTTGAAATATTTTTGCTTGGTTGCTGCCAGAGAGACAGTTTTACTCTGGAAACCGTAACAAGAAAACCTGGCATGCTGCTATCCCTAAGGAGAGAGTTAGTGGAAGGGGAGAGGAGGAAGAACTTTTCGTTGAAAAGACCTTAATTTTCAAAAGCGGGAAGCAATCTGTTGTTTTGTTGTATGCTGAGAAAGCTGAGATTTAGATTGAGACTGCACCAGGGATTTGTTTTTCAGCAGTTTCACTAAAATATATTTTAATTATCATGCAGATTGTAAAGTGTTTTGTTGTCGAACCAGATTCTCTACTTTGACCCTGGATGGGTATATGAATGTGAATACATAAAAATGCAAGGTTTTGAGAAAAAACCTTTTCTTTACATGCTACTCATACTAGTGCATATAGGCTTACAGGTTTTTTTTCTTTTCTTTTCTTTTCTTTTCTTTTGCAAAGATGTATTTTACAAAAATCAAAACATTTTTCTTTCCAAAGTAGATGACTGGTAAACTTTCTTTTGTTTATTCTTTTCTATTGGATGGGTGTGCAGAGGTCTATATTCTTCTGGAAATCTACACTGCAAGAGCAATAAATTTGGCTAAGGAATGACTCTGTGCTTAACTATATGCCCCACTGGCATGTGTCATGCTACCTTTCCTGCTTATAGAACCACTTTTTCCTCCTCCTCCGTGGTATGGCCACATCCTTCAGGTTAAGGCAAAGTCCACTGAAATTTGTAGAAATTCTTCAGAGGGTTCATGATCAGCCTGTCTCAGTACCTGCTAAAGAATGAACAAGGCTGAGAACACTGAATTCCACCAAAGTGCCTGGCAAAGGGCTTTGGCAATGTGCAGGACATACACTATATGGGTAAAACCGAGTATCAAACAGCTTTTGTTCCCTGAACACAGAACATCTTGGGCACTGTGTGAGAAAGCAAGAGCCTTTTGTTTTAATAAGGTCAGTAGGCAGGTATGTACTGAGACAGGTGACGCTCAGAAACAGAAAGGGCAGAGTTAAGGATATGTGACACATTTCTTGTGAGTGCTTCCTTTTTCAAACTTAATTTGCTTTTGAAATTTCTTTACCATTTGAAAGCTTTGTAAAGGCATTCTTTGTTCACATTATCAAAAGTTACCGTGGCCTCATTTAAAAATAGATTGACCATCTTGGGTAGCTAGCTTGGAGCATCATGATTTGTGAAAAGGGACGAGCTTTATAAATAAAAGAGGAAATTATTAATACTGTGTCATATGAGCCCAGACACTGGTGTTTGAGTAAGGCACTGTCATCGCAGTAAAACTTCATTGGAATCAGAACATCTTGGGATCACAGTAGCTATGCTTTTGACTTCCTTTCCTGAGTGGGAGTAAAAGTGTATTGTCTCCTCTGTTAAATACAAAATTATTGGTCTGTGGATATTTCTGCAGGCATTTGCTGCATCTGGAAGAACTACTGTTTGTAGTATAACTAAAATTAGAAAGTTGTAAAATTGTAAAGTGATGAGTGTCTTAATAACTTAGCTTCTCATGGCAACCTATAATTAAGATTTCCACTGGGAATGATGGGAATGAACCCTTATTCCCACAGAATGGTAGGCAATATTTAATGACTTTATTCCCAAGCAAGAGATACTGAGTTTCAGTGAGATAAACACAAAAGCAAATTTTTTTCCAGGAAAAATACCCCCAAATATGGATGTATGAGGACTGTCATCCGATATAGCATATGGGGAATTGGTTTGTTTATGGTTTTCGTTCTGATTCTAGGCGGGGGAAAAAAAAAAAAGCCTGATCTCATTTTGTTGTAAAATGAGTATTTTTATATACAGCAGGTATTCTATTCCATTAAATCCCTAGGCATTGTGCACAAATGACAGCAAAGGTGTGGCTATTGGTCCATTTCCAGACAAATCTTGTATTGGCTGATATTCACTCAACTAATATAAAGCCTTTAAAAATAGGAAACAGAATGTAAAATGTTCAATCAAAACATGTATAGAATACTTTTCCTAATGCTCACAACTGTCATTACATCTCAGTTATCTGGATTTGCAGACAGGAGGGAATCATCTGAAAGAAGCACCAGAAACTGAAGGGAAATAAAGACTAAATAATAATAATAACAACAGCAACAATAATAATAATAATAAACTCTGAGGTTTGTTTTTTTTAAAAAAAATCTTTAAATCCATTCTGTTTCAGTTTTATTTTCATGTCTTCCCTTTAACTAAATTAATTTCTACAGGCTGTTCCAGAGACATAATGTCACTGAAATCCAGGCAGTCCTTCCTTATCAGTCAACAGCTGTCCCCAGATGCAGCATTTTAATTTTGAAAGGAATATAAGAGCAATACATTTTCACTGACAACCATGCAGCAAACAGCCCTCATTCTATAATAACTTGTCTAAGGTGTTTCTATTCATAGTTGCTTTCTGCCTATTTCATGTAACTGAATTTTATATTCACCTTTTTTACATTGTTTAAAGAGAAGGTTGTCCATTTCTGTTTATAATTTAAAAGCTCATTATTTTTTCTGGCTTCTTTTCTCTTCAGTGCTGCTTCTTGTTTGATGTGTTCCTGTTGTCCTACCAGCAGGAATTCCATTGTAACCAGACTGCTGTGCTCAGTGTTCCTGCTGTTTTCCATTTTAATTGCTATTATTATGTTTGCCCCTCTAGTAGAAGACTTGGTAAATAAAGTAGTTACTGTACACCTTAATCTTTGCAAATGTATAAACTGTAATAAAAATTCTGCTTATAAACTCTTTCAGAGATTCATAAGATCTCTTCAGAGCAAACTGCGGGTCCTTTAAAACTCAGAATAATAGGGCATATTCACATTGTTCCTGAGGACTTATATCTCTTTTAACTATCTACAACAAACCAATTAAAGTTACAGGAGTTCTTTTGGAGGGAAGTAATTGTGATTATGAGACACTCTTTAACTGTCATTACTTGTCATTCAGGCACTGATATAAATGCAATCAGTGTTTCTAATCCTTTGTATATCAAACTCTCGGGAAGCCATTTCATTAGGAGAGAGAATATGCTAGCTATGTGTTGAGAGTGCACTATCAGGAATTTGAGTTAAATAACCTCCAATTTGGTAAGATATTATATCCAGTGTTTCTTTATGTTAAAATGTACTTGGAAGGGAATGACTTCTCTGCATAGTTCTGACTAAATTTAGATATGTTTGGCTGGGCCTGAAATAGAGAATATTATTGAAAACTAGAACTCTCAACCCCTATATTATATCTACAAAGCTAGAAAATGGATTAGGGGTGAGCCAGAACTGTCACTGTAAAAGCCAGCTGGGAATTTGCCCAAACGTCGGGTCATGATTTGCTTCAGCCCAGTATAGATTGGGACCAGACACAAAATCTGGGTCAAAATCCAAATTTTCTCCAAGGGCCTGAAATGTTTTCAGTCAGGCTTTCCTATTTATACTGCAGTCACTTGTCCGAGTCTAATAGAGAACTCCGTGTCAAGCATAACACAGGAATCCAGGCTGTTGGATTATTCATGTTTCTGGAATTTGGGAATTCCAGTTATCATGTCACCATGAACACCACTGGAAAACCAGTGCTACCTGATCGATTTCGTGTAATTAATCTGATCATGGATTTTGTGTTTCAAAGCAATTGTATTCAGGGTTTGGAGGAAAGACTGCGCCAAGCAGAAAGAGGATTGCTTGTATGTGCAGCTGTCTCCTTCTGGAGAACTGAGCCAGGGCTGCAAAAGGAGTCTGTGAATCAGGGGCCAGTTCATCTGGGTTTTTCTGGGTACTGACTCTGCACTGAAGTAGCCATAAGACTGCAGTTAACGTTTTCTTGAAGAAAGTTTCAAAGCGTAAGGATTTATTTGCACATTCCAAATTGTTTGAGAATATTGAAGCACTGTGCACAAAGATTGCTATTTCGAAAGTGCTTGAATTTCTATGGTTGATTTTATTATTTTTTTTCCTTCTGTTTACAGCCCTGGCAGGTGATGATAGATATTTGTGAGCCCTTTTGCTGAAAACATCATGAGAAATTTGAGGCCCAAAGTACTCAGCTAATCAGATACTGTTTCCAATGTTCTCTGTAATTAAATACAGTAGAATGATGCAGTCCTAAAATGCAGTTTTACTGTTTAAAGCAGTTCTTCTTTATCTCTTACTGCATTTTAAACCTAGGGTTTCTTTTATATTCTTTTAGTTGCACATTTGTATATGCAAAATGCTTGAACAGAGGGAGGCACCTGGTTCAGGCAGAGATACAGGTACCGAGTTTAAGCATTATATGCATAAATATGTCTGTTCAGTCATTTGTGTGAATGGGTACTCCATTTATTTACAAATTTGCAATAATTCTATGTGCAGATTAACCATATACTTTGCATATAACAGACAATGAATAATACTGATGGGCTGTAACTGAATGGAGGTTTACTTAGTTATTAATTTTTTTGGTCCATGCTCTGCTTAGTATGTATATTATTTCACCAGATCAGGTTATGGAAATGGCTGTGTACGGGTGAGCAATATTGGCAGTGAAACTATGGGTAGTCCCTGAGTGAGCAACCATTATAAGTTTAATTTTTTCAAGATAGGTGATCTCTTTACATTGCAATATATGGAGCTGTACTGACCAGAAATAACGCTCCCCCTCCAAATTAGAAAGTATAAGTTTTTTCTACTTCATAATTCACTGGGGAGCTGTGAAATCCAGAAAGAATCACCTATCTGGTTTATAATCTTTTTTCTTATGCAATATATCACCTATTGTTTATTCTTTTTGTAAAATATTTTTTGCTCATTCTGATTAGGAAGTTGAATCAGAGGATTAAAGGCATAATCAGATCTAATCAGTAAATAAAATGTGATTTTGCTCCAACTGGAGGACCTCTCGTATAGATCCAGAGGCTTCCCAGGAAAACAGAAATATTTTCCTGCATGTTTAAGCATCCATTTCCTCTAGGAGTCAAGTAGCTCTTCTGAATCGGAATTCCAGTAGGAAAATAAGCACCCTATGTGAAAAAATTTTTGCTCATCTATCTGAAAAAGATTTCAGCAAATGTGTATTTCTTCAATACTGAGTTTCAAAGAGTCTGGATAAATTAGTAATAATCCATAGTCATGCTAGATGTATGGTGGCTGTGGTGAAGATCCTTTGTTTCACTTCTATAAAAGAAGAGTGGAGATGTATAGCAAATTCTTGTACTGAGATACAAATCCTGTACACTATGTATGTTCACATATATGTAGTGAATTATGGCTCAGTTCCACTTCAGCCTTCTATAGGGTCTGTTTTGGTAGCCTGTTTCTTTTTCTGCTTTTTTTCCCCCTTTTTTTCAGCACAGGCACACTCCCAGAGCATCTCCAAATGTCTGTATGGTGTCAAGTTTAGTTTTCTATCACCCAGAAACACAAATGCTAGCTGCAAGCTGTAATCTGACTGCGTGGAGCTAAATGATCTTTAAAACAGAATAGACTCACCGACCTTAAATAATTCCTTTTCTTCTTTGTCAGCAACCGCACAATGCACTTAATACAAGTAATGACATCAGATATGTACAGCATGCTCTGGGTACAGTCACATGCTATAACAGTGTCATGATTGTGTTCATTTATATTGTTTTAACAAAGGCCATTGCCCCTCTATTCATTTTATACCTGGCTGCATCTTCTCACTTAGTCAAGGGGAGCTTGAGGCCTGAATCATTTTTGAAGTATGTATTCATACTCTTGGTCAGTTACCTTATATTTCGCCAGCTGCCTATAGTCGCATGCAATGTATAACAGTTCAGGAGTTTGTGGTGAATTTATTATACTTGAAAATATTCCCAAGCATATTTGGTAGAATGGTCTGAATATTAATGCATCTCCTGAGTCAGTACAATTCCTCACTGTTCTGTTGTTACTGCTTGCTTTGAAATTCAGTCAACAGCCTGCGATACCAAAACAACAAAAATATGTGCACTTATCTTCAGGCCATTAAAATCCTACAGCTGTGTTTACCTTCCTTTTTTTTTTTTTTCATTTTTTTGTACAAGGAATGAGTAAAAAGCTTTCAATCAAATGCATTTAAAAAAAAAAAGATAGGAGGAAGGACAAGGGAACTCCCTACCAGGGATTAGACGCCGCAGTCTTCCTGGCACTTGCTACAGAACAGAAATATCCTGTATAATGTCAGCTACCCTTTTCATTCCTACTGAGGCAGCAGCAGAGTTCCTAGCACCCCCTGCTTAATGGGTAAGTGGCCCATGGGT